>CP136058.1:203129917-203414917 GCA_032464435.1 Aegilops umbellulata | reverse complement strand
CCTCTCTTCTAGGTGGTCTTAACTTGCCATGTCGCTCCACCACAAAGTAACAGCCGGGGGCCGTCGGGAACCCAGGCCCACCTCTACCGGGATGGAGCCACCTGCCCCTTCAGCCCCCATCTCCAAACAGTATCATAGTAATGTAATAGTATAAAGTATATATCATATGCCCATGATCACCTCCCGAAGTGATCACGGCCTAGTAGTATAGCATGGCAGACGGACAAGAGTGTAGGGCCGCTGATGGAACACTAGCATCCTATACTAAGCAGTAGGATAGCAGGTAAGGGTAACAACTCTAGCAACAATGACAGGCTATGCATCAGAATAGGATTAACCGAAAGCAGTAACATGCTACACTACTCTAATGCAAGCAGTAGAGAGAAGGAATAGGCGATATCTGGTGATTTGGGGGGCTTGCCTGGAAGCTCAGCCAAGGAGGGGCCGTCAACACCGTAGTCGTACTAGGTAGCAGCGGCATCGGTCTCGGTGTCTAACGAGAGAAGAGGGGGAAGAAACAATAAATATAATGCAAACATAGGCATATCGATGCATGTCAACAAGTAACGGTGCAAGTTGTGCCCTAACGCGGTAGGAGGTGATACCGGCGAAGGGGGAAAACATCCGGGAAAGTATCCTCGGTGTTTCACGTTTTCGGACAGATGAACCGGAGGGGGAAAGTTCCGTGTTTGCTATGCTAGGGATGTGTGGCGGACGAACAGGCTGCGTAACCGGATTAGTCTCGTCGTTCTGAGTAACTTTCATGTACAAAGTTTTTCCATCCGAGCTACGGTTTATTTTCTATTAATTTTTAAAGTTTTAAATCATTTTCTAATTTATTATTATTAAATTAGTTCAAAATTAGTACTATTGCATCAGCACGATGTCAACACTCAACAAAGGTGTTGACTGGTCAAACTGACGTGTGGGTCCCACTGTCATTGACTAAGGCTAACTAATCATGATTAATTAGTTTAAGTAGTGATTAGGTTAACCTAAACAGAATTAATTAAGTTAATTAATTCTTTAATTAATTACTTAATTAATATATTTATTTATCTAATTCCATTTTTTTAAACTTTCTGGGCTGCGACCATAGCGGGCGCACGGGTGGCGGTTTACGGGCGCTGGGCGCACTGACGTGGGCGCCCGAGCGGGGCTGTGGGCACCGGGTCGCCGGACCCGGGCGCTTGTTGGCTGGCCGGCGGCCACAGTAGGGCGGCCGCAGCTGGACGGAGTGGCGGGGCGCCGACGACTGCAGAAGCGGCAGAGCGGGGCGGACGCCCTAACAGTGATCGATGCAGGCGAGCACGAGAGCTCGTGACAGCGAGTGGCGCGACGGATGCAGCAGCGGGGCGCAGTAGCAGCACAACGCGGCGAGCAGGATGAAGCGGGGCCAGGCGGTCACCGTGGCGGCAGGCAGCGGCGGCCCGGTCGACCGTGGTGGGGCGCGTGCAGGCAGGCGGCAACAAGCAACGACAACAACGGCTGTGGGCGCGTGCACACGGACGGAGACGGGCGCGAGCGCGCCTAGTGTCACGCCGGGCTGGGCAGGACCGCGGTGAGCGCGAACGGCGCGCGTAAGGGTTGGTGGTAGCGCGCGGTCACAGGCGGAGGGAGAGGGAGGGAGAGCCCTGGGGCCTCACCGGGGTTCGTACGGACGGGGGCAGTGGGGGTCGGGGGTCGGGGTGGTCGACGGGGACGACGCGCAGTGGGTAGGTAGGCCGGCGGGGAGGAGGACGGGGACGCGTCGACGACGGAGAGGCGAGCGGCATGGTTCCGGCGACGAGATCCGGGGAGGCACGGCGTCGGGCGTGCGGCGAGGGGCGCCGTTGCCCTGGGTCGCTGGCCGGGGAGGAGGTGAGGACGGGGCGGCATCGGTGTGGCGGCGGGGCGCCGGCGTAAGGCGGGGCAGCACCGGGGCGTCGAGCCCAATCCCGATTGGATCGGGGGAGAGGGAGAGTGCGGGCGCAAGCGGGGGGGAGTGGGTGGTGGGTTAGGGTTTGCGGGGAGGGGGCTGAGGGGATATGGGAGCGTCGGCTGGGCCGGTAGCCTACTGGGCCGAAGCCTAGTGGGAGGGGGTTCTCTTTTCCTTTTTTTGTTTATTTTATTTCATTTTACTTTTCTTTTTATTTATTGCTTTGTTGTTTCCATCCAATATAAAATATCTAGGCATTTTATAAACATGTGTTTATTGCACCATATTTACATATGCAAAATAGGGCA
The DNA here is from genome assembly GCA_032464435.1 of Aegilops umbellulata. Classification (NCBI taxonomy): domain Eukaryota; kingdom Viridiplantae; phylum Streptophyta; class Magnoliopsida; order Poales; family Poaceae; genus Aegilops; species Aegilops umbellulata. The sequence goes on along the minus strand of CP136058.1, from coordinate 203,412,691 downwards.
CCTCCCGAACATTTTTGTTTTAACTTTTGAAAACTTTTATTGTTGACATTAATTTGAATTTGAATTTTGAAACGGTTTCGAAACATCACGAGGTTAATGACAGTAACCGTGGTGACATGGCATCATTAGCGTGGGATTACTGTAGCTTAATTATCCGGGCGTCGAAAATCTCCTCCACTACAAGAAATCTCGTCCCGATATTTAGGAGAGGAGTAAGGGGGAAAGACTAGGTTGCGAAATTCTAACGGGTCTTCTCGGTCTTTGTTGCACTTCCCGAAGTAGTTGATCCTTTACGTTGATGTCCTTATTTCTCTGCTACTATTCATCATGATTAAGTCGGCATCCTTGCTTCAGGAACTCCATCATACTTATGAAAGAATAAAGGGTGGGTGTTTTGGGAGAACGGGCCTCTACAAGGTTATTTATTATCTGGTAGATAACATCGAGGAAGGTGGCGGAAAGTAACTCTCAAACTGAAACTTAAGAAAATATCGAGATCAAAGTAAGAAAGTACCATGAGAAGTTTCAAGCGGGTAGGCAATCATTCGAAGCCTAAAACAAAGTGTAAAAGGGGTCCACAGCAATGGGAATAAGTTTTGTGTTTGATACCAGAATAGATCACTAGCCAGGTGGCCCGTGAATTACATACGAAGTCAAGCGCGATGAATAACTTTGACAACAGGGTGTACAGGAGAGTAAGGTTTTGATCCTGTGGAATTGTGGGTTATGGGCCCACCATGTGTGTTAAAAAGTAGAAAGGGCAGTGATATTTTGCACAGTCATGATAATAAGGCATGTCAGAGGATAGCATGTCAGTTATGTCGGCAACAACATCGGTACCAAGGGCGAGGGACGAAGAGAACCATTTCCTGCTCGTTGAACGAGGCGGACCAATAGGCAAAGTTCTTGTCCATCGGTGGCTACGGAAGGTCATCAACAATAGTAACATGGTTACACCAAACATGATGGTACACCGAGGCATTTACATAAGCAGGGAAATATTACTGCTCATACCATATAGGTCACAAGAAAGGTTAACCAAAACAATGGAAAGGAAAATGTCAGTATTAAATTAATCAGACCAATGGAAAGGAAAAGGTGTTTATACTCAAGTATTAGAGTATATCTTTCCAAAGGAAAGGCAGAGCAAGATATTAAGGATAGTGCTCCAAGTATGTAACCATTTAGGTAATGGGAGAGGAATTTCATGACATTACCCAAACAATGGTGCTTGGATAATTGATAAGGAAATTTTAGCATTGTGCTTCCAAATGTTTTTATTGAAAATCGGAGTACCACAGAGATGCTTTGAGATAGCATTGATGTGGTCTTCAAGCAAAGGCCAGACATTGGATACATGAAGGATTCATCAGGAACAACTTGTAGAATAAGTCTTACAATTTCCTCATGGAAGAATGACTAACCTTCCCAAAAAGGAAACCATAATAATAGGTCCTCCGACCAGGTGTGCTAGGCATGACATCACCTTACCGGGTCATATAAAGACCAATGTTATAACTCTTGGAAATATGTTCCAACCACCATATCTGACCGAGATTCAGATCTGATTAGTGCCAGGATACCTCAGACTCGGGATGCCTGAGAAGAAAAGGTGCAACACAAATTGACGAGATGACATTGTAAGGTTCTCGGGAGATGAACTATGGAAGCGAGTTCCAAAACAAGATTTTCATCATTAAACCAAGGAGAGGATGAGGAGGTGGATGAGGGACTCAGCGACAATTCATCGAGATCTCTAAGAAGATGGATTTCCACAATTATGTGAACAAGGAGATAACATTACTTAGAGAAAATGATATAATGGTGTGTGCTCGAGGAAAACATACACAGTTTAACATTGGTTGAAAGGTGCACCTGGAAGGACGGACTAAGTAGCCCGATCAATGTTAGAATGGTGACTCAATAACCAATAGAATAAGAATCAAGCTATCAACCATTAACTTCAAGCAATAGGGTTGCTAGAAGTTTTGAAATTACACATCAAAGTTAAATGGCTCGTATCCCGATTAGAAATAACACGGGGACCAAGGAATGAACGAAGATGGCGGGAAGTATCACTTGTACCATGAATGCATAAGAGGTGGTGGAATTCTCATGACATTATTAACACAAAAGATGGTAATACTTCAAGGTAAAGGAGAACAAATGCTGGTTGGTAAGGATCTCAAGGTATACACAAAACACAAACAAGTTTGTGTTGAACGGAAGGCAATAAAGTGGTCGATGATAGCACTAATCATCGAGGGCAAGGATGTTATTTCTCATCATGAATTCAATTAATATCTTGGAAGACCTCAGAATATTGATGATGATCACGACTCATTTGTCGAGAGGTTTCAAGAAGATGTAACCGATCGGCGATGACATCAAGTCAACGAAATGATGAAGCGAAAATTTATTGAAACCATGGGTACGACACAAACTCGAAATCAAGCTTGTTGTTCAAGGACAAATGATATGACGAGGAAGATCGATGTAAGATTAGCTCACCGTCAAAAATTTTGCTCCAGGAAGAAGGACCAGGTAGCACAGTTAAAATTTAGCACGATAATGATGTAGCCAATCAGGCTCGGAATGACGTGGTGGAGTATTAAATTTCTCAACAACGAAGTACTGGAAGTACTAAATCACAGTGTTGATTTGATTCACAAATCGGTGTTCTCGGTCGACGAGAGCCAGAACCCGTGGAGTGACCATGACGGGGAATGGTACTATTTCATCACAAAATCATAAGATGTAGTGTAATGGGTTGATATCCTCGAGATACCAGGGGGTATTACTCGAAGGTAGATCAAAATAAAGGTTGGGCAGGCGTACTGATCTGCAGAAGGCAAGTACTTTAACTTGTCCGAGAAATAGAATCAAAGGAGAACAATCATGGTCGGAACCACGGTTGCAAAGGATCAACTCACATATACCAGATGATATTTATCAAGGAAATAGTTATTATTACAAGAAGCTTCCATGATAGGATCTACATCGTGTCCATGGGCATGAACACAAAGTTCAAGGTCGACTCCCACTTCTCTAATGCATAACGTTTCATTCACTTCTCGCCTTCGATGAAGTTGTAGTGTTGAAACTTTATCTCACATAACAACAGTAGAGTATGACCCGTAGTAGTTTCCGGGTTCACACATATTAGAAAAGGCATAGGTTCAACCCATCAGGGCCTCTTAGAACATATATCTCAAACTTCAGGAGTAAACAACACAAGCTCGATGGGAGAGCATGTTCGACAAGGCAGAAGATACAATTTACCGAAGGCATTATGTATCAGGGAAAGAACTCCTCGAGGTTTTTGTATACGAAGGACACTGTGAGTTCATAATTCAACAAAGGATCTGACGGTCCATGAGGAGCTGACATGAGCACCGGCACACAACCAAAGGAAGAAACCATGCAAAGGCATTGGATTACAGAAACAACTGACTAATTCAAACCTCAAATGCAAATTAATTATGATTTCCAAATCAAGGGATCAGAAGAAAACACTCTGATTAAGGATGGATAAGATAGTAAGCTTAGCGGTACAATCGACGACAATTTGCTTGGTCGAGATCCAACTCATGTTTAAAATGACGTTTGAGCCGGAAGGATAAATCCTGATGATTGCGAGCATCCACAACATATTGAATCAACGGACTCAAAATGATAGTGACAAAGGATGCCAATAAGATTATTAGACTTATGGGATTAACCATAATGTAAGCAAGCAAGAATTTCAACAGCAATAGGCACCTGAGGATTTTCGGAAGATCTAATGGTATTTCGAAGATTGGTGACATACATGAGTCAACGAGGGATGAGTGGATGCTCGGTAAGTGCGAGAAATTATCCGTAGGGATATTCATGTGGCAAGAACTGCAAGGCAGTAGGCACAAAGTATTCTTGGTACATTAGAGAGAATTTCGGGGTATCTTGTAATAACAAGATCAATGGGGAATAATTGTATGAATGGCAAGTGTACTTGGTTATTCATTGGGGTTTATCGATGGAATGGAATTGCAAGAGGGATGGCACAAAGTATCGAGGGAACATCGGAGAGTAACTTCGGAATCTTCTAGTGTATTAAGCGATAATTTGTATCGAATGGCCCTTCGGGAGGAAGTAGTTACGAGAACCTAGAGTTAGAGTTAGTAAAAATCATTTAACCTGAATAGAAGAGAGATCAGAGTCCCAGAGTAAAGATCGAGGAGTAAAAGTTCCTAGTACCACCCAATGGTGACGCGGGCCCGTAAGCCACACAACCATGTTAGTAAAAGTTTTTCAATGACTAGACTCGACTTCGGCCAAGGAGTGTGGAAGGGGGATTCCTACATGCAGTCGGCTCTGATACCGACTTGTGAAGCCCCCGATTCAATCGTACATTAATCATACACGCAAATGTGTACGATCAAGATCAGGGACTCACGGGAAGATATCACAACACAACTCTAAAATAAAATAAGTCATACAAGCATCATAATACAAGCCAAGGGCCTCGAGGGCTTGAATACAAGTGCTCGATCATAGACGAGTCAGCAGAAGCAACAATATCTGAGTACAGACATAAGTTAAACAAGTTTGCCTTAAGAAGGCTAGCACAAACTGGGATACAGATCGAAAGAGGCGCATGCCTCCTGCCTGGGATCCTCCTAAACTACTCCTGGTCGTCGTCAGCGGCCTGCACGTAGTAGTAGGCACCTCCGGTGTAGTAGGAGTCATCATCGACGGTGGCGTCTGGCTCCTGGGCTCCAGCATCTGCTTGCGACAACCAGGTAGAAAGGAAAGGGGGAAAAGAGGGAGAAGAGCAACCATGAGTACTCATCCAAAGTACTCGCAAGCAAGGAACTACACTACATATGCATGGGTATATGTGTAAAGGGCCATATCGTTGGACTAAACTGCAGAATGCCAGAATAAGAGGGGGATAGCTAATCCTGTCGAAGACTACGCTTCATGCCACTTCCATCTTCCAGCATGTAGAAGAGAGTAGATGGTAAGTTCACCAAGTACAATCGCATAGCATAAACCTACCCGGCGATCCCCTCCTCGTTACCCTGTGAGAGAGTGATCACCGGGTTGTATCTGGCACTTGAAAGGGTGTGTTTTATTAAGTATCCGGTTCTAGTTGTCATAAGGTCAAGGTACAACTCTGGGTCGTCCTTTTACTGAGGGACACGACTATTCGAATAGATCAACTTCCCAGCAGAGGTGCACCACATTACCCAACACGCTCAATCCCATTTGGCCGGACACACTTTCCTGGGTCATGCCCGGCCTCGGAAGATCAACACGTCGCAGCCCTACCTAGGCACAACAGAGAGGTCAGCACGCCGGTCTAAATCCTATGGCGCAGGGGTCTGGGCCCATCGCCCATTGCACACCTGCATGTTGCGTGGGCGGCCGAACCAGAACTAGCCCCCTTAATACATGAGCGGGCTTACGTTCCAATCCGGCGCCCGCCGCTCAGTCGCTGACGTCACGAAGGCTTCGGCTGATACCATGACGTCGAGTGCCCATATCTTTCCCGCGTAGTTGGTTAGTGCGTATAGGCCAGTGGCCAAACTCAGATCAAATACCAAGATCTCGTTAAGCGTGTTAATTTGAAGTATTCGCGAACGCCGACCAGGGCCAGGCCCACCTCTCTCCTAGGTGGTCTCAACCTGCCCTGTCGCTCCGCCACAAAGTAATAGTCGGGGGCCGTCGGGAACCCAGGCCCACCTCTACTGGGATGGAGCCACCTACCCCTTCAGCCCCCATCTCTGAACAATATCATAGTAACGTAACAGTATAAAGTATATATCATATGCCTGTGATCACCTCCCGAAGTGATCACGGCCCAGTAGTCTAGCATGGCAGACGGACAAGAGTGTAGGGCCACTGATGGAACACTAGCATCCTATACTTAGCAGTAGGATAGCAGGTAAGGGTAACAAATGTAGCAACAATGATAGGTTATGCATCAGAATAGGATTAACTAAAAGCAGTAACATGCTACAATAATCTAATGCAAGCAGTAGAGAGAAGGAATAGGCAATATCTGGTGATCAGGGGGGGTGGCTTGCCTGGAAGCTCAGCCAAGGAGGGGTCGTCAACACCGTAGTCGTACTGGGTAGCAGCGGCGTCGGTCTTGGTGTCTAACGAGAGAAGAGGGGGAAGAAAAAATAAATATAATGCAAACATAGGCATATCGATGCATGTCAAGACAAGTAACGGTGCCAGGTGTGCCCTAACGCGGTAGGAGGTGATACCGCCGAAGGGGGAAAACATTCGGGAAAGTATCCCCGGTGTTATGCTTTTTCGGACAGATGAACCGTAGGGGAAAGTTGCGTGTTTGCTATGGTAGGGATGTGTGGCGGACGAACGGGCTTCATAACCGGATTCGTCTCGTCGTTCTTAGTAACTTTCATGTACAAAGTTTTTCCATCCGAGCTACGGTTTATTTTCTATTAGTTTTCAAAGTTTTAAATCATTTTCTAATTTCTTATTATTAAATTAATTCGAAATTAGTATTATTGCATCAGCATGACGTCAGCAGTCAATAGAGGTGTTGACTGGTCAAACTAGCATGTGGGTCCCACTGTCATTGACTAAGGCTAACTAATCATGATAAATTAGTTTAATTAGTGATTAGGTTAACCTAAACAGAATTAATTAAGTTAATTAATTCTTTAATTAATTAATATATTTATTTAACTCCATTTTAAAACATTCTTGGCTGGGGCTCGTTTGCCATTGGCCTAGAGGCCATAGTGGGCCCACGGGTGGCGGTTTACGGGCGCTGGGCGCACTGACATGGGCGCCCGAGCGGGGCTGTGGGCACCGGGTCGCCGAACCCGGGCGCGTGTTGGCTGGCCGGCGGCCACAGCAGGGCGGCCGCAGCTAGAGGGAGCGGCGGGCGCCGACGACTGCAGAAGAGGCAGAGCGGGGCAGACGCGAGGGGGGCGAGGGCCCTAGGAGTGATCGACACAAGCGAGCGCTGGTGCTCGTGACAGCGAGTGGCGCGACGGATGCAGCAGCGGGGCGCATTAGCAGCAGCGCGCGGCGAGCGGGACGAAGCGGGGCCAGGCGGTCGCCGTGGCGGCAGGCAGCAGCGGCCCGGTCGGCCGGGGTGGGGCGCGCGCACGGGCGTCGCTGGTTGAGGGCAGGCGCGAGCAGGCAGGCGGCAGCAAGCAACGACAGCAACGGTTATGGGCGCATGCACGCGGACGGAGGCGGGCGGGAGCGCGGCCGGTGACATGCCGGGCTGGGCAGGACCGCGGTGAGCGCGGCCGGCGCGCGTAAGGGTTGGTGGTCAGGTGCGGTCATGGACGGAGGGAGAGAGAGGGAGAGGCCTGGGGCCTCACCGGGGTTCGTAGGGACGGGGGCGGCAAGGGTCGGGGTGGTCGACGGGGACAACACGCGGTGGGGAGGCAGGCCGGCGGGAAGGAGGACGGGGACGCGTCAACGATGGAGAGGCGAGCGGCGTGGTTCCGGTGACGGGATCCGGGGAGGCACGGCGTCGGGCGCCGTTGCCCTGGGTCGCTGGTCGGGGAGGAGGCGAGGACGGGGCGGCGTCGGTGTGGCGGCGGGGCGCCGACGTAAGGCGGGGCAACACCGGGGCGTCGAGCCCGATCCCGATTGGATCGGGGGAGAGGGAGAGTGCGGGCGCGAGTGGGGGGGAGTGGGTGCGTGGGTTAGGGTTTGCAGGGGGGTGAGGGGATATGGGAGCGCCTGCTGTGCCGGTCGGCAGCTGGGCCGGTGGCCTACTGGGCCGAAGCCTAGTGGGAGGGGGTTTCTCTTTTCCTTTTTGTTTGTTTGTTTTGTTTCGTTTTACTTTTCTTTTTATTTATTGCTTTGTTGTTTCCATCCACTATAAAATATCTAGGCATTTTATAAAAATGTGTTTATTGCACCATATTTACATATGCAAAATAGGGCACCTCCCGAACATTTTTGATTTAACATTTGAAAACTTTTATTGTTGACATTAATTTGAATTTGAATTTTGAAACGGTTTCGAAACATCGCGAGGTTAACAACAGTAACCGTGGTGACGTGGCATCATTAGCGTGGGATTACTATAGCTTAATTATCCGGGCGTCACAAGTGGATCATGTAAAAGAGATGAGGATGGTGATGTTGATGAAGACGATCACCGCGGCGATTGTTCCCCCGATGGTACTCCGGCGCCATCGAGAGAGAGGGGGAGAGGTTCTCCCCCTTGTGCTTCCTCCTCCATGGCCTCCCCCTAGATGGGGAGAGGTTCTCCCTCTGTTCTTTGGCCTCCATGGCGATGATGGCCCCTCCGAGATCCTCCTCCATGCCCTCTGGTGATGATGGCCCCCTCCGGCAGGGTGCCAGAGAGGGCCTAGATTGGTTTTTCGTGGCTGTAGAGGCTTACGGTGGCGGAACATTCGATCCCTCCTCTGTTCTGGGGTTTTCTTGATTTATAGGAGGGTTTGGCGTCGGTTTCACGCCAGGTGGCCCCGTGAGGCAATCACAAGGTCGAGGGGAGTGCCCTAGGCAGGGCACCCCCACCCTTGTGGTGGTCCCGGGACTCCTATCGCATATCTTTGTCTTCCAGTATTTTTCATACTTTCTAGAAAAACTCTCCGTTAATTTTCAGCTCGTTCCGAGAACTCTTATTTCTGTACAAAACAACACGAGGTAGTTTTGCTAAAAACAACGTCAGTCCTGGTTAGTTCTAATCAAATCATACCAAAATCATATGGAATTGTTGTGAACATGGCATGAATACTTCATAAATTATAGATACGTCAGAGATTTATCAGCATCCCCAATCTTAATTCCTGCTCGTCCTCGAGTAGGTAAATGATAAAAGAAATAATTTATAAAGTGTGAATGCTATCAAGTGCACAAGTTTGATCAATGAAAGTTCCAAGCATTTTTTCCTAGCATTATTCTTTATCATAAACAGTAGCTCATCTCATAAAACTTCTCGTGATCAAGTAACAAGCTATTCACATGTTAAAGTATAGACCATAAACTTTCTTGAAAACTAACAAACTATGTTCTTAGTCATCAAACAATTGCAATTCGTCTTATTTTCAGGAATGGTCTATGTAAGAGCTTTGATTTAGAAAATTCCACATACTCAACTATCATTTAATATTTCACAATTGCTAATAGTCACGTCATATTTATGTGTTCAAAGTTTTAGTCGGCCACAAAGAAAGATAGGGGCTTATAATTTCGCCTCCAACCTTTTACCTCAAGGGTAATGTCAACAATAATAATTTATGATAACCTACATCCGAGTGGATATAAATATCCGGATCGCTCCAACACAAAGTGCTTGCCAAAGGAAAAAAGTGTAAAAAAGGAAAGGTGATGATCACCATGACTCTTATATAGGGGTAGAAGATAATAGTAAAAGATAGGCCCTTCGCAGAGGGAAGCAAGGTTGTCATGCGCTTTTATGGTTGGATGTACAAAATCTTAATGCAAAAGAACGTCACTTTATATTGCCGCTTGTGATAAAGACCTTTATTATGTAGTCCGTCACTTTTATTTCTTTGATATCACAAGTTCATATAAAGCTTATTTTCTTCACACTAATAGATCATACTGTTGGGGAACGTAGCATGCAATTTCAAAAATATTCCTATGATCACGCAAGATCTATCTAGGAGATGCATAGCAACGAGAGGGGAGAGTGTGTCCACTTACCCTCGTAGACCGAAAGCGGAAGCGTTAGCTTAACACGGTTGACGTAGTCGAACGTCTTCGCGATCCAACCGATCAAGCACCGAACGTACGACACCTCCGAGTTCTGCGCAAGTTCAGCTCGACGACGTCCCTCGAACTCTTGATCCAGCAAAGTGTCGAGGGAGAGTTTTGTCAGCACGACGGTGTGGTGACAGTGATGGTGATGTGATCCGCGCAGGGCTTCGCCTAAGCACTACGATAATATGACCGGAGGAGTAAATGGTGGAGTGGGTCACCGCACATGGCTAACAAACAATTTATGTGCTTTGGGGCGCCCCCTGCCCCCGTATATAAAGGAGGGAGAGGGAGGAGGCCGGCCTAGGCGCGCCCCCAAGGGGGAGGAGTCCTACTAGGACTCCAAGTCCAATTCGGCCCCCTTCCTTCTTTCAGAGGGGAAAAGGGGGAAGGAGAGGGAGAGGGAGAAGGGAAGGGATGCCGCGCCCCCTCTCCTTGTCCAATTCGGACTCCCCATGTGGGGGAGCGCGCCACCCCCTTGTGGGCTGCCCTCTCTGTCCCCTATGGCCCATTAACTTCCCGGGGGGGTCCGGTAACCCCTCGGTACTCCGATAAATACCTGAAACCCTCGAAAACATTCCGGTGTATCGTCCAATATATCAATTTTTACCCCTCGACCATTTCGAGACTCCTCGTCATGTCCATGATCTCATCCGGGACTCCAAACAACATTCGGTCACCAAAACACATGACTCGTAATACAAATCGTTTTCGAACGTTCAGCGTGCGGACCCTACGGGTTCGAGAACTATGTAGACATGACCGAGACACATATCTGATCAATAACCAACAGCGGAACCTGGATGCTCATATGGGTTCCTACATATTCTACGAAGATCTTTATCGGTCAAACCGCAGTGACAACATACATCATTCCCTTTGTCATCGGTATGTTACTTGCCCGAGATTTGATCGCCGATATCTTCATACCTAGTTCAATCTCGTTACTTTTACTCATTCTGTAATGCATCATCCCATAACTAACTCATTTGTCACATTGCTTGCAAGGATTATCATGATGTGCATTACCGAGAGGGCCCAGAGATACCTCTCTGATACTCAGAGTGACAAATCCTAATCTTGATCTATGCCAGCCCAACAAACACCTTCGAAGATACCTGTAGGGCATCTTTATGATCACCCAGTTATGTTGTGACATTTGATAGCACATTAGGTATTCCTCCCGTGTTCGGGAGTTGCATAATCCCATAGTCGAAGGAGTATGTATAAGTCATGAAGAAAGCAATAGCAATAAAACTTAACGATCATTATGCTAAGCTAACGGATGGTTCTTGTCCATCACATCATTCTCCTAATGATGTGATCCCGTTCATCAAATGACAACACATGTCTACGGTCAAGAAACTTAAACCATCTTTGATTAACGAGCTAGTCTAGTAGAGGTATAATAGGGACACTATATATTGTCTATGTATTCACACATGTATCAAGTTTCCGGTTAATACAATTCTAGCATGAATAATAAACATTTATCATGATATAAGGAAATATAAAACAACAACTTTATTATTGCCTCTAGGGCATATTTCCTTCAGTCTCCCACTTGCACTAGAGTCAATAATCTAGATTAAAATGTAATGATTCTAACACCCATGGAGTCTTGGTGCTGATCATGTTTTGCTCGTGGAAGAGGTTTAGTCAACTGGTCTACAACATTAAGATCCATATGTATTTTGCAAATCTCTATGTCTCCCTCCTTGACTTGATCACGGATGGAGTTAAAGCGTCTCTTGATGTGTTTGGTTCTCTTGTGAAATATGGATGCCTTTGCTAAGGCAATTGCTCCAGTATTGTCACAAAAGATTTTCATTGGACCCGATGCACTAGGTATTACACCTAGATCAGATATGAACTCCTTCGTCCATACTCCTTCATTTGCTGCTTCCGAAGCAGCTATGTACTCCGCTTCACACGTAGATCCCGCAACGACACTCTGCTAACCTACATCCAAGTGGATATAAATATCCAGATCGCTCCAACACATAGTGCATGCCCAAGGAAAAAAGTGTAAAAAAGGAAAGGTGATGATCACCATGACTCTTGTATAGGGGTAGAAGATAATACTAAAAGATAGGCCCTTCGCAGAGGGAAGCAAGGTTGTCATGCGCTTTTATGGTTGGGTGCACAAAATCTTAATGCAAAAGAACATCACTTTATATTGCCACTTGTGATAAAGACCTTTATTATGCAGTCCGTCGCTTTTATTTATTCCATATCGCAAGTTCGTATAAAGCTTATTTTCTTCACACTAATTGATCACACTGTTGGGGAACGTAGCATGCAATTTCAAAAATATTCCTACGATCACCCAAGATCTATATAGGAGATGCATAGCAACGAGAGGGGGAGAGTGTGTCCACATACCCTCGTAGACTGAAAGCGGAAGCGTTAGCTTAACACGGTTGATGTAGTCTAACGTCTTCGCGATCCAACCGATCAAGCACCGAATGTACGACACCTCTGACTTCTGCACAAGTTCAGCTCGACGACGTCCCTCGAACTCTTGATCCAGCAAAGTGTCGAGGGAGAGTCTCGTTAGCACGACGGCGTGGTGACAGTGATGGTAATGTGATCCGTGCAGGGCTTCGCCTAAGCACTACGACAATATGACCGGAGGAGTCAATGGTGGAGGGGGGCACCGCACATGGCTAAGAAACAATTGATGTGCTTTGGGGTGCCCCCTGCCCCAGTATATAAAGGAGGGAGAGGGAGGAGGCTGGGCTAGGCGCGCCCCTAAGGGGGAGGGGTCCTACTAGGACTCCAAGTCCAATTCGCCCCCCCTTCCTTCTTTCGGAGGGGAAAAGGGGGAAGGAGAGGGAGAGGGAGAAGGGTAGGGGGTGCACCCCCTCCCCTTGTCCAATTAGGACTCCCCGTGGGGGGGAGCGCGCCACCCCCTTGTGGGCTGCCCTCTCTCTTCCCTATAGCCCATGTGGCCCATTAAGTTCCCCGGGCGGTTCCGGTAACCCCTCGGTACTCCGATAAATACCTGAAACTCTGCGAAACCATTCCGGTGTATCCAATATATCAATATTTACATCTCGACCATTTCGAGACTCCTCGTCATGTCCATGATCTCATCCAGGAGTCCGAACAACATTCGGTCACCCAAACACATAACTCATAATACAAATCGTCTTCGAACGTTCAGCGTGCGGACCCTGCGAGTTCGAGAACTATGTAGACATGACCGAGACACATATCCGATCAATAACCAACAGCGGAACCTGGATGCTCATATGGGTTCCTACATATTCTACGAAGATCTTTATCGGTCAAATCGCAATGACAACATACATCATTCCCTTTGTCATCGGTATGTTACTTGCCCGAGATTTGATCGTCGATATCTTCATACCTAGTTCAATGTCGTCATTGGCAAGTCCCTTTACTCATTCCGTAATGCATCATCCCTTAACTAACTCATTAGTCACATTGCTTGCAAGGATTATCATGATGTGCATTACCGAGAGGGCCTAGAGATACCTCTTTGATACTCAGAGTGGAAAATCCTAATCTCGATCTATGCCAACCCAACAAAGACCTTCGAAGATACCTGTAGATCATCTTTATGATCACCCAGTTATGTTGTGACGTTTGATAGCACATAAGGTATTCCTCCGGTATTCGGGAGTTGCATAATCTCATAGTCAAAGGAATATGTATAAGTCATGAAGAAAGCAATAGCAATAAAACTTAACGATCATTATGCTAAGCTAATGGATGGGTCTTGTCCATCACATCATTCTCTTAATGATGTGATCCCATTCATCAAATGACAACACATGTCTACGGTCAAGAAACTTAACCATCTTTGATTAGCGAGCTAGTCTAGTAGAGGCATAATAGGGACACTATGTATTGTATATGTATTCACACATGTATCAAGTTTCCGGTGAATATAATTTTAGCATGAATAATAAACATTTATCATGATATAAGGAAATATAAACAACAACTTTATTATTGCCTCTAGGGCATATTTCCTTCAGTCTCCCACTTGCACTAGAGTCAATAATCTAGATTACAATGTAATGATTCTAACACCCATGGAGTCTTGGTGTTGATCATGTTTTGCTCGTGGAAGAGGTTTAGTCAACGGGTCTGCAACATTAAGATCCGTATGTATTTTGCAATTCTCTATGTCTCCCTCCTTGACTTGATCATGGATGGACTTAAAGCGTCTCTTGATGTGTTTGGTTCTCTTGTGAAATCTGGATTCCTTTGCTAGGGCAATTGCTCGAGTATTGTCACAAAAGATTTTCATTGGACCTGATGCACTAGGTATTATGCCTAGATCGGAAGTGAACTCCTTCATCAAGACTCCTTCATTTGCTGCTTCCGAAGCAGCTATGTACTCCAGTTTACATGTAGATCTCGCCACGATGCTTTGCTTGGAACTACACCAACTGATAGCCCCACCATTCAATATAAATACGTATCCGGTTTGTGACTTAGAGTCAACCGGATTAGTGTCATAGCTAGCATCGACGTAAACATTTACTACGAGCTCTTTGTCACCCCCATAAACGAGAAACACATCCTTAGTTCTTTTCGGGTATTTCAGGATGTTCTTGACTGTTGTCCATTTATCCACTCCTGGATTACTTTTGCACCTCCCTGCCAAACTTATAGCAAGGCACACACCAGGTCTGGTACATAGCATTGCATACATGATAGAACCTATGGCTGAGGCATAGGGAATGACTTTCATTTTCTCTCTATCTTCTGCAGTGGTCGGGCATTGAGTCTGACTCAACTTCACACCTTGTAACACAGGCAAAAACCCTTTCTTTGACTGATCCATTTTGAACTTCTTCAAAAATTTATCAAGTTATGTGCTTTGTGAAAGTCCAATTAAGCGTCTTGATCTATCTCCTATAGATCTTGATGCCCAATATATAAGCAGCTTCACCGAGGTCTTTCATTGAAAAATTCTTATTCAAGTATCCTTTTATGCTATCCAGAAATTCTATATCATTCCCAATCAACAATATGTCATCCATATATAATATTAGAAATGCTACAGAGCTCCCACTCACTTTCTTGTAAATACAGGCTTCTCCAAAAGTCCGTATAAAACCATATGCTTCGATCACACTATCAAAGCGTATATTCCAACTTCGAGATGCTTGCACCAGTCCATAAATGGATCGCTGGAGCTTGCACACTTTGTTAGCACCTTTAGGATTGACAAAACCTTCTGGTTGCATCATATACAACTCTTCTTTAAGAAATCCATTAAGGAATGCATTTTTGACGTCCATTTGCCAAATTTCATAATCATAAAATGCGGCAATTGCTAACATGATTCGGACAGACTTAAGCATTGCTACGGGTGAGAAGGTCTCATCGTAGTCAACTCCTTGAACTTGTCGAAAACCTTTCGCAACAAGTCGAGCTTTGTAGACACTAATATTACCATCAATGTCAGTCTTCTTCTGGAAGATCCATTTATTATCTATGGCCTGCCGATCATCGACAAGTCAACCAAAGTTCATACTTTGTTCTCATACATGGATCCCATCTCAGATTTCATGGCCTCAAGCCATTTTGCCGAATCTGGGCTCATCATCGCTTCCTCATAATTCGTAGGTTCATCATGGTCTAGTAAAATGACTTCCAAAACATGATTACCATACCACTCTGGCGTGGAACGTGCTCTAGTTGACCTACAAGGTTCGGTAGTAACTTGATCTGAAGTTTCATGGTCATCATCATTAGCTTCCTCACTAATTGGTGTAGGCATCACGGGAACAGTTTTCTGTGATGAGCTACTTTCCAATTCAAGAGAAGGTACAATTACCTGATCAAGTTCTACTTTCTTCCCAGTCACTTCTTTCGAGAGAAACTCCTTCTCTAGAAAGGATCCATTCTTGGCAATAAATATCTTGCCTTCGGATCTGTGATAGAAGGTGTACCCAACAGTTTATTTTGGGTATCCTATGAAGACACACTTCGCCGATTTGGGCTCGAGCTTATCAGGCTGAAGCTTTTTCATTAAGCATCGCAACCGCAAACTTTAAGAAACGACAACTTAGGTTTCTTGCCAAACCACAGTTCATATGGTGTCGTCTCAATGGATTTAGATGGTGCCCTATTTAACATGAATGCAGTTGTCTCTAATGCATAACCCCAAAACAATAGTGGTAAACCGGTAAGAGACATCATAGATCGCACCATATCTAATAAAGTACAGTGACGACATTCAGACACACCATTACGCTGTGGTGTTCCGGTGGCGTGAGTTGCGAAACTATTCCACATTGTTTTAAATAAAGACCAAACTCGTAACTCAAATATTCGCCTCCGTGATCAGATCATAGAAACTTTATTTTCTTGTTACGATGATTTTCCACTTCACTCTGAAATTCATTGAACTTTTTAAATGTTTTAGACTTGTGTTTCATTGAGTAGATATACCCATATGTGCTCAAATCATCTGTGAAGGTTAGAAAATAACGATACCCGCTGCGAGCCTCGACACTCATCGGACTGCATTCATCAGTATGTATTATTTCCAATAAATCAGTGGCTCGCTCCATTGTTCTGTAGAATGGAGTTTTAGTCATCTTGCCCATGAGGCATGGTTCGCAAGCATCAAGTGATTCATAATCAAGTGATTCCAAAAGCCCATCCGCATGGAGTTTCTTCATGCGCTTTACACCAATATGACCTAAACGGCAGTGCCATAAATATGTTGCACTATCATTATTAGCTTTGCATCTTTTGGCATCAATATTATGAATATGTGTATCACTAGGATCGAGATTCAACAAAAATAGACCACTCATAAAGGGTGCGTGACCATAAAAGAAATTACTCATATAAATAGAACAACCATTATTCTCTGATTTAAATGAATAACCATCTCGCATCAAACAATATCCAGATATAATGTTCATGCTTAACGCGGGCACCAAATAACAATTATTCAGGTCTAAAACTAACCCGAAGGTAGATGTAGAGGTAGCGTGCCGACGGCGATCTCATCGACCTTGGAACCATTTCCGACGCGCATCGTCACCTTGTCCTTAGCCAATCTTCGTTTAATCCGTAGCCCCTCTTTCGAGTTGCAAATATGAGCAACAGAACCAGTATCAAATACCCAGGCGCTACTCAAGCATTAGTAAGGTACACATCAATAACATGTATATCAAATATACCTTTCACTTTGCCATCCTTCTTATCCGCCAAATACTTGGGGCAGTTCCGCTTCTAGTGACCAGTCTCTTTGAAGTAGAAGCACTCAGTTTCAGGCTTAGGTCCAAACTTGGGCTTCTTCCCAGGAGCAGCAACTTGCTTGCTATTCTTCTTGAAGTTCCCCTTCTTTCCTTTGCCCTTTTTCTTGAAACTAGTGGTCTTGTTAACCATCAACACTTGGCGCTCCTTCTTGATTTCTACCTCCGCAACCTTGAGCATTGCGAAGAGCCCGGGAATCGTCTTGTTCATCCCTTGCATATTATAGTTCATCACGAAGCCTTTATACACTACTAGGAAAACGGCTATAGATGAAATGGACACTAATGGCGCACCACATGTGTGGTGCGCCATTAGTATATAGCAATGGCGCACCACATACAGGTACGCCATTAGTAATATATTACTAATGACGCACCTGGTGTGCGGTGCGCCATTAGAAGTTTTGAAAAAAAATTAAAAAAAATTGTTACTAATGGCGCATCGTGGGTGTGGTGCGCCATTACTAGTTGACATAGTAATGGCGCACCACTCCCACGGTGCGCCATTAGAAGTTTTGAAAAAAAAAGTAAAAAAATAAAAAAAATTGTTAGTAATGGCGCACCGTGGGTGTGGTGCGCCATTACTAGTTGACATAGTAATGGCGCACCACACCCACGGTGCGCCATTAGAAGTTTTAAAAAAAAGTAAAAAAAATAATAAAAACTTGTTAGTAATGGCGCACCAGTGGACAGTGCGCCATTACTTGTGCGCCATTACTAAGTTTTTTTTCAAGAAAATTCAAAAAAAAATTCAATTTTTTTTTCAAAACTAGTAATGGAGCACCGTGGGTGTGGTGCGCCATTACTAGTTTAACTACTAATGGCGCACCACCCCACGGTGCGTCATTACTAGTTTGCCCGGCTTCCACCGAATGCACCCCCCCAAGTGGACCGCCTTTTCAGTTTTTAAAAAATAAAAAAATGATAAAAATGTCAAAAAAATAAAAGAAAATAAGTTTCCCATGTCATATGTGGTCTAGTTGTTGGGAAAATTTACAAATATAAAATTTGAGTTTATTTGCAAAATCTCTCTGGAAATTTGTAAAATGGGCATAACTTTTGCATACGAACTCGGATTAAAAAGTTTTATATATGAAAAATCATCTACTCGAAAACTTACATCCAAATTTAACTAGGGGAACCCCGTTAAACATTTTCGAAATCCCCAAAAACCTAACACAAAAAAGTTACGGGGCTTTCAAGATCTAGAGGCAAAAAAATTAAAAAAAAAGGTTTTGAAAAAAAAATGAATTTTTTTTTCAAAAAATGATACGTAATATGACCGGGAAGTTTGAAATATTTTTCAAAATTTCATCATAGTCATCAACATGAACAAAGTCCTAGACATCAACAAGGTATAATAGGATTGATATGCTAGATATATCAACAAGTGCTTGTGAAGTGAGCTGTCGCTGGGGTTGGATAGAACTTTGAAGTTAAGCGTGCTTTGGCTGGAGTAGTGTGAGGATGGGTGACCTTTCGGAAAGTTTGACCATGGAGTGCGATTTGACCTGAGATTAAGCCATAGTGACCTGAGATTAAAAAAACGAAAAAAATTAAAAAAAATTCTGAAAAAAAATTTGAAAAAAATTGTTACTAATGGCGCACTTCTATGTGGTGCGCCATTAGTATACCAGATACTAATGGCGCACCGTGGGCCATACTAATGGCGCACCAGCGGTGCGCCATTAGAAACAAAATTCTAGTGGCGTGATGCTAATGGCGCACCGGTAGTGCGCCATTAGTAAAACCGGTGTGCCATTAGTAGGCCTTTTCCTAGTAGTGATAGCTTGGTGGCAGTGATTGAAGAACTCTGTCAATGACACTATCATCTGGAAGATTAACTCCCAACTGAGTCAAGTGGTTATGGTACCAAGATATTCTGAGTATGTGTTCACTGACAGAAATGTTCTCCTCCATCTTGCAGCTATAGAACTTCTTGGAGATTTCATATCTCTCAACTAGGGCATTTTCTTGAAAAATTAACTTCAACTCCTAGAACATCTCATATGCTCCATGACGCTCAAAACGTCTTTGAAGTCCCGATTCTAACCCGTAAAGCATGGCACACTAAACTATCGAGTAGTCATCAGATTTAGCTTGTCAGACGTTCATACTATCAGCAGTTGCTCCTGCAGCAGACCTTGCACCTAGCAGTGCATCAAGGACATAATTCTTCTGTGCAACAATGAGGATAATCCTCAAGTTATGGACCCAGTCCGTCTAGTTGCTACCATCATCTTTCAACTTAGCTTTCTCTAGGAATGCATTAAAATTCGAGGGAACGGTAGCACGGGCCATTGATCTACAACATAGATATGCAAAAAACTATCAGGACTAATTTCATGATAAATTTAAGTTCGATTAATCATATTACTTAAGAACTCCCACTTAGATAGACATCCCTTGACTCATCTAAATGAGCACGTGATCCATATCAACTAAACCATGTCCGATCATCACGTGAGATGGAGTAGTTTTCAATGGTGAACATCTCTATGTTTATCATATCTACTATATGATTCACGTTTAACCTTTTCGGTCTCAGTGTTCTGAGGCCATGTCTGTACATGCTAGGCTCGTCAAGTTTAACCCGTGTATTCTGCATGTGCAAAAATGTCTTGCACCAGTTGTATGTGAACGTAGAGCTTATCACACCCGATCATCATGTGGTGTCTCGGCACGACAAACTCTCGCAATGGTGCATACTTAGGGAGAACACTTATGCCTTGAAATTTTAGTGAGGGATCATCTTATAATGCTACCGACGTACTAAGCAAAATAAGATGCATAAAAGATAGACATCACATGCAATCAAAATACGTGACATGATATGGCCATCATCATCTTGTGCCTTTGATCTCCATCTCCGAAGCACCGTCATGATCTCCATCGTCACCAGCTTGACACCTTGATCTCCATCATAGCATCATTGTCGTCTCGCCAACTATTGCTTCTACAACTATCGCTAACGCATAGTGATAAAGTAAAGTAATAACATGGAGATTGCATTTCATACAATAAACAGACAACCATAAGGCTCCTGCCAGTTGACGATAACTTTTACAAAATATGATCATCTCATACAGTAACGTATATCACATCATGTCTTGACCATATCACATCACAACATGCCCTACAAAAACAAGTTAGACATCCTCTACTTTGTTGTTGCAAGTTTTATGTGGCTGCTACGGGCTTCTAGTAAGAACCGTTCTTACCTACGCATCAAAGCCACAACGATGTTTCGTCAGTGTGCTGTTTTAACCTTCAACAAGGACCGTCCATAGTCAAATTCGATTCAACTAAAGTTGGAGAAACAGACACCCGCCAGTCACCTTTATGCAAAACAAGTTGCATGTCTGTCGGTGGAACCGGCTCATGAACGTGGTCATGTAAGGTTGGTCTGGGCCGCTTCATCCAACAATATCGCCGAATCAAAATAAGACGTTGGTGGTAAGCAATATGACTAAGATCGCCCACAACTCTTTGTGTTCTACTCGTGCATATCATCTATGGATAGACTTGGCTCGGATACCACTGTTAGGGAACGTAGCATGCAATTTTAAAAATATTCCTACGATCACGCAAGATCTATTAAGGAGATGTGTAGCAACGAGAGGGGGGGAGCGTGTCCACGTACCCTCGTAGACCGAAAGCGGAAGAATTAGCTCAACACGATTGATGTAGTCGAACGTCTTCACGATCCAACCGATCAAGCGCTGAACGTATGGCACCTCCGAGTTCTGCACACATTCAGCTTGATGATGTACCTCGAACTCTTGATCCAGCAAAGTGTCGACAGAGAGTTTCATCAGCACGACGGTGTGGTGACGGTGATGGTGATGTAATCCGCGCAGGGCTTCGCCTAAGCACTACGAAAATATGTCCGGAGGAGTAAATGGTGGAGGGGGGCACCGCACACGGCTAAGAAACAATTGATGTGCTTTGGGGTTCCCCCCTTCCACCGTATATAAAGGAGGGAGAGGGAGGAGGCCGGCCTAGGAGCCCCCCCAAGGGGGATGAGTCCTACTAGGACTCCAAGTCCAATTCGCCCCCTTCCTTCTTTCGGTGGGGAAAAGGGGGAAGGAGAGGGAGAGGGATAAGGAAAGGGGGGGGCCATGCCCCCTCCCCTTGTCCAATTCAGACTACCCGTGGGAGGGGGGCGCCACCCCCTTGTGGGCTGCCCTCTCTCTCCCCTATGGCCCATGTGTCCCATTAACTTCCCCGGGGGGTTCCGGTAACCCCTCGGTACTCCGATAAATACCCGAAACCCTCTGAAACCATTCCGGTGTCGGAATACTATCGTCTAATATATCAATCTTTACCTCTCGACCATCTCGAGACTCCTCGTCATGTCCGTGATATGATCCGGGACTCCAAACAACATTCAGTCACCAAAACACATAAATCATAATACAAATCGTCATCGAACGTTAAGCGTGCGGACCCTACGGGTTCGAGAACTATGTAGACATGACCGAAACACATCTCCAATCAATAACCAAAAGCAAAACCTGGATGCTCATATTGGTTCCTACATATTCTACGAAGATCTTTATCGGTCAAACCGCAATGATAACATACGTCATTCCCTTTGTCATCGGTATGTTACTTGCCCGAGATTCGATCGTCGGTATCTTCATACCTAGTTCAATATCGTTACCGGCAAGTCTCTTTACTCGTTCTGTAATGCATCATCCCATAACTAACTCATTAGTCACATTTCTTGCAAGGCTTATCATGATGTGCATTACTGAGAGGGCCCAGAGATACCTCTCTGATACTCGGAGTGACAAATCCTAATCTCGATCTATGCCAACCCAACAAACACCTTCAGAGATACCTGTAGAGCATCTTTATGATCACCCAGTTACGCTGTGACGTTTGATAGCACATAAGGTATTCCTCTGGTATTCGGGAGTTGCATAATCTCATAGTCACAGGAATATAGGTCATGAAGAAAGCAATAGCAATAAAACTTAACGATCGTTATGCTAAGCTAACAGATGGGTCTTCTCCATCACATCATTCTCCTAATGATGTGACCCCGTTCATCAAATGACAACACATGTCTATGGTCAGGAAACTTAACCATCTTTGATTAACGAGCTAGTCTAGTAGAGGCATACAAGGGAGACTATGTATTGTCTATGTATTCACACATGTATCAAGTTTCCGGTTAATACAATTCTAGCATGAATAATAAACATTTATCATGATATAAGGAAATATAAATAACAACTTTATTATTGCATCTAGGGCATATTTCCTTCACATACATAACTAGAGAGCAATTTTTATTGCTTGCACCGATGACAACTAACTCAATCCATAGGTAGGTATGGTGGACTCTCATGGCAAAACTGGTTTAAGGGATATTTGGAAGCACAAGTAGTATATCTACTTGGTGCAAAGAATTTGGCTAGCATGGGAGGGAAAAGCAAGCTCGTCATGTTGAAGGATACATGACAATATAACTTCTATTCGGATATAAGAAAATATAACTCATTATGTTGTCTTCCTTGTCCAACGTCAAATTTTTAGCATGTCATATTTTAATGAGTGCTCACAATTACAAAATATGTCCAAGATAGTATATTCATATGTGAAATCTCTCTTCCTTCAATATTCTTTCATGAATTGTTCTAGTGACCAATGTTGAGTTTGCTAACTTTCAATAAATTTTACCACCTATACTTCTTATAAGTTAAGTCATTACTCTCCATGGGATAAGCATATGAATCATATAAAATTTCAGATCTATGATATTCAATTCATTTAACCATTTACTCATAGGATATAAGTGAAGCACGTGAGTAAATGACAAACTACTCCATAAAGATGTAAGTGAAGAACATTGAGTAGTCAAGTAATTAACTAGCCATGGGAGGACTTTCTCTCATTCAAGATTTCAGATCCAATGATTTTATTCTAACAGGAAGTAAAATGAAAATACGCTCCAAGAAAAACACATATCATGTGACGAATAAAAATATAGCTCTGAGTAAGGTATACTGATGGTTTTGAAGATGAAAGAGGGGATGCCTTTCGGGGCATCCCCAAGCTTAAGCGCTTGAGTCTTCCTTGAATGTTACCTTGGGGTGCCTTGGGCATCCCCAAGCTTAGGGTCTTTCCACTCCTTATTCTCCTCATATCGATATCTCACCCAAAACTTGAAAACTTCAATCACACAAAACTAAACGAAACTTCATGAGATGGGTTAGTATGAGAAAGACAAATCATTCACTTTGGTACTGTCAAGACAAGATTCATAATTATTCTCACACAATGCCTACTGTACCATATCACTTCTACAATTTATATTGAGCAATATAAGCCTTAGAAACTAGAAAACAAGCAAACTATGCATTGAAAACAAAATCTGTCAAAAACAGAACAGTCTGTAATGATCTGAATTAATATCATACTTATGTTACTCCAAAAATTCTGAAAATTAGGAGAACATAGACGATTTGTATATAAATCTTCTGTAAAACAATAAGAATTTTTCAACACTCTAGTAAGTTCAAAGAATTCCGTGACTGGCGCAAAAGTTTCTGTTTTTGCACAACATCAAGTCAACTATCATCCACACTACCCCAAAGGCTTTACTTGGCACTTTATTGAAACAAAAGCTAAACATGATTACTACAATAGCTTAATCATGTGGACACATAAAAACAGTAGGTATAAGTGTTGGGTTGTCTCCCAACAAGCGCTTTTCTTTAGTGCCTTTTTAGCTAGGCACAATGATTTCAATGATGCTCTCATAAAAGATAAGAATTGAAATATTATGGGAACATCATGAAGAATATGACTAGCACATTTGAGTCTACACACTTCCTATGCATAGAGAATTTGTGAGCAAACAACTTATGGGAACAGGAATCACCTAACACAGGAAAGCAAAATAAGCATAACTTCAAGATTTTCAACATTTAGAGAGGAAATTTGATATTATTGAAACTCCTACAAGCATATATTCCTCCCTCATAATAATTTTCAATAGCATCATGAGTGAATTTCAACAATATAGCTATCACACAAAGCCTTCTTTTAATGATCTACAAGCGTAGAAATTTTAATACTCTCCACATAAGCAAATTTATTCTCATGAATAGTAGTGGGAGCAAACTCAACAAAATAGCTATCATGTGAGGCATAATCCAATTGAAAATTAAAATCAAGATAACAAGTTTCATGGGCATCATTATTCTTTATAGCATACATGTCATCACAATAATTATCATAGATAGCAACGTTGTTCTCATAATCAATTGAAACCTCTTCCGAAATAGTGGAATCATCATTAAATAAAGTCATGACCTCTCCAAATCACTTTTCTGAACTTGAGCGAGTATGAGCTGTCACTAGAGCATTTGAGGGTAGATTTAATCCTGCTATTTATCTAGCATGGGAGCTTGAAGTAGAACAAGTTTTTAGTCACCATGACTTTTCTGAACTTGAGCGACTACGAGCTGTCACTAGAGCATTTACTGGTTTTGCTTCTGTTTGGTGGAGTGTGCATTGTAAGAAAAACATTGATAACCAACCCACAACTTGGAAAGATTTGAAAGATGTAATGAGACAACATTTTTTCCCTCCTTACTATCGTCGTGAATTGCTTCGCAAATTTGAACAATTTAAACAAGGCAACAACACTGTTCATGCTCACTACCAAGAGTTCGAATCTTATATGCATCATTGTGACATAGAAGAATCTGAGGATGATACAATGAATAGATTTTTTGGTGGTTTGAACCATGATATTCAGGCACGATTTCAGTATATTCCTCGTTGTATTGCTAGTATGTATGTTCGTGCTTGTACCTTTGAGAGACAGTTACAGGAGGATGCATTGGGTGACTACAAAAACTACTATTCTAGTTCATGCTCATCACCACCACTTGGTTCCTCCACCGTTGCACCTACTAGAGCAACCACACCTCAGATTGTGAGCGCGACATCATCTCAAGAGTATGGTACATTGCCATCATCCGTACCTACATCAGCTACATCTTTGCGACAAGGTAACTGTAAAGGTATTGATGATATAACTTCACATGAGAATGATGCATGCCTAGTTAACTTGAATACATTATGTGTTGAGTTACCTGTTGATTTGAGCGCATCACCTATTTTGGAGAATCATGTTACTGTCATGAATGCGTCATGTGATCAAACAACTAAAATACCAACAATTTTGAGTGCACCCAATTAATCAACTATTGATGCAAAAGAACCAATGTTTAATCATTTTGATATGACCTCTAATCTTGGTGATGATTCTGTGTCAAATGACTTATTGCATGTTGGCTTATTTAAGCATGTTGTAGCATGTAAATGTTATGCAAGTAAGGTTTATTCACCAATATTGGGATGGTTTAATGATGAATATTGTCAATCTTTTCATATGAATAAGAGCTTCACTTATATGTGCAAACTGAGTTGCAATACTTTCATGCCTTCTACTTCTTGTGATAATATTTTGGCTTTATATTTTATTCACTATGAAAGTTACTCATGTATACATGTGTCATATGTGCAAATTCCACGGGAAGTAAAAATTGATGACATATACATATACAACATGTACACCTTGTCTCTTTTGTTAGCCACATTTCAGATTAAGCAACGCCGAGGACGGCTTTATTTTCAAGAAGGGGAGGATGATGAGGACATGACTACCTTGGATACGACCAAAAATATTGCATACATGCATATTTGTCAGGTGATTTCTAATGTCAACTATTCAATAATCTATTTATATTATCCAGAACAAAAATACTTCACACAGTTTTGTGTTTTGTCTAATTGCAGGTGTATGGGACATTTGTACAATCCACATATGAAGATAAGGGAAAAAGAGAAGTTTACGTGCTGTTCAAAAAGTCCCTTCACGTTACTTTTGGGCCAAGAGAAGATAGAGTCCAAGTCTCTCATGTTCTGGATTCAGATTCGGACAGCACAGACATACCTGACTCAAAACGGCAAGAACTTTTTCATACGGACTCCGAATTGGGTGATTCTTTTTTTGTTGGAAAGTAGATTTCGTCCTCTTTCCACTCCAATTGGATTCACCTCTAAATTCGTCCGGAGCATTGAGATATGGACGAAACAATCTGACGCTGTAGCAGAATCCGAGTCAAACAACAAGTCCAAAGGTGTTGAATCACCTCCACTTGGGCCCATGAGCCTTGTACGACCTAGGGTTGGTTTTAGGCAGCCTTGGGACGTCCTCCCACCTCCTTGGTCGCCACCCCTTGCTCTTATATAAGTAGATCCACCTAGTAGCTTTTTCCTGGGGATTTGTTTAGTTAAAAGTTAGCTGTTGCAACTTCGTGTACTTCGTTTGTGTCCAACGGCCAGACCAAGACCGCTTACGGATCCCCACCTTTATCAATACTTCATATATACTCGCAATATTCAGATTGCTTTTATCATATTCTTGCTTGTTCTTCGATTGCTTGCAGGAATAGACCTTTGTGGTCAGGTTGATTGTGCTCCGGCGTGGTCAATAACCTCTTGAAGTTGGTTTAGCGATTGCTAAGGCGCAACGTCGTGCACGTTTGTAGTCGGATCGTCAAAGTCATCTTGACCAAATCGATAGTTATCATCTCATTGAAAGATCGGGACACCCTCGCCTTTATCAAGTGGTATCAGAGAAAAAAAAAGAGAGAAAAAAAAGGAAAAAAAAGTGAGAGAAAAAAAAAGAAAGAAAAAGAAAAAAAAGTGTGAGGAAAAAAAATAGAAAAAAAACAAAATTCGGATCTATCTAGGCTCAATCTCGTAGTTGAATTCGGATTGGATTCTGTTTTGTGCACTGTTCAGTCAAACAGGCATAACTTCCTCATACGAAGTCCGTTTTGGCTCCACGAGTACTCAAATTAAAGCTAGCGACGAGCCGCATCTAAATAGTGGCAGAAGCTAGTTCAATATTTGGCACCTCAAAATCGGCTTCTAAATAAGTCTTTTTGCCCTCCGAAGTTCGCGCATACAATTTTTTCCAGTTTTTCAGGCCAGTTTTAGAATTCTTTGACTTCTCATATAATTCGGAATTGAGTGATTCTTTTTGCATTGGAAAGCTTGAGTTAGTAGCATTCTTTAAAAAAATTGATCAAAAAATTGGCTCAATCTTTTCAAGAGGAAAGTTGGAGAGAGAGTTGTTGTATATCCTGCTTGGCAGTTGTTTTTCATCTTTATCTTTATTGCCGTTGTGATCTTCACTTATATCTTGCTGTCCAGAGCTACTTAGTATCCTTCATTGATGCTAGTTGTGCTACGCCGTGACCTCATTAGTGTTCTAGGCTCGCGTCTCTAGTCCGGTCTAGCCTAGGACCAGCACAGTACCGTCGTTGAGCATTTATTCAACATTGCATCTTTGAATTGATTATTGCTAATCTTTTGCTACCATATATAGCCAACCCACCTCCACATATTTCTACACCGTGTATACGTACGTTCCCCTGGCAATCGCTTTACACAATCTTCAGAGTTATTTGACACCGCTGGTTGCCTGTCACCACCTGCTGCTTGGTAAGAACTTGTAAGATATTGATATTTGCTTTACTGTGAGCACTTTACAACCACATCCTAGTAGTTCATAGGAACATTATTCTCGAATTTTGTTTCTTGTTTCTACTAATCATGACAGGTTCCGGAGACAGAAGTTCTTGGACGACGGACACATCATCAGCATCACGAGAGTTGGGACAACACACACAAGCACATGGTCAGGTTATCTCTTTACCGTCATTTGAGGGTAGATTTAATGCTGCTATTTATCTAGCATGGGAGCTTGAAGTAGAACAAGTTTTTAGTCACCATGACTTTTCTGAACTTGAGCGGGTACGAGCTGTCACTAGAGCATTTACTGGTTTTGCTTCTGTTTGGTGGAGTGTGCATTGTAAGAAAAACATTGATAACCAACCCACAACTTGGAAAGATTTGAAAGATGTAATGAGACAACATTTTTTCCCTCCTTACCATCGTCGTGAATTGCTTCGCAAATTTGAACAATTTAAACAAGGCAACAACACTTTTCATGCTTACTACCAAGAGTTCAAATCTTATATGCATCATTGTGACATAGAAGAATCTGAGGATGATAATAGATTTTTTGGTGGTTTGAACCATGATATTCAGGCACGATTTCAGTATATTCCTCGTTGTATTGCTGGTATGTATGTTCGTGCTTGTACCTTTGAGAGACAGTTACAGTAGGATGCATTGGGTGACTACAACAACAACTATTCTAGTTCATGCTCATCACCACCGCTTGGTTCCTCCACCGTTGCACCTACTAGAGCAACCACACCTCATATTGTGAGCACGACATCATCTCAAGAGTATGGTACATTGCCATCATCCGTACCTACATCAGCTACATCTTTGCGACAAGGTAACTGTAAAGGTATTGATGATATAACTTCACATGAGAATGATGCATGCCTAGTTAACTTGAATACATTATGTGTTGAGTTACCTGTTGATTTGAGCGCATCACCTATTTTAGAGAATCATGTTACTGTCATGAATGCGTCATGTGATCAAACAACTGAAATACCAACAATTTTGAGTGCACCCAATGAATCAACTGTTGATGCAAAAGAACCAATGTTTAATCATTTTGATATGACCTCTAATCTTGGTGATGATTCTGTGTCAAATGACTTATTGCATGCTGGCTTATTTAAGCATGTTGTAGCATGTAAATGTTATGCAAGTAAGGTTTATTCACCAATATTGGGATGGTTTAATGATGAATATTGTCAATCTTTTCATATGAATAAGAGCTTCACTTATATGTGCAAACTGAGTTGCAATACTTTCATGCCTTCTACTTCTTGTGATAATATTTTGGCTTTATATTTTATTCACTATGAAAGTTACTCATGTATACATGTGTCATATGTGCAAATTCCACGGGAAGTAAAAATTGATGACATATACATATACAACATGTACACCTTGTCTCTTTTGTTAGCCACATTTCAGATTAAGCAACGCCGAGGACGGCTTTATTTTCAAGAAGGGGAGGATGATGAGGACATGACTACCTTGGATACGACCAAAAATATTGCATACATGCATATTTGTCAGGTGATTTCTAGTGTCAACTATTCAATAATCTATTTATATTATCCAGAACAAAAATACTTCACACAGTTTTGTGTTTTGTCTAATTGCAGGTGTATGGGACATTTGTACAATCCACATATGAAGATAAGGGAAAAAGAGAAGTTTACGTGCTGTTCAAAAAGTCCCTTCACGTTACTTTTGGGCCAAGAGAAGATAGAGTCCAAGTCTCTCATGTTCTGGATTCAGATTCGGACTGCACAGACATACCTGACTCAAAACGGCAAGAACTTTTTCATACGGACTCCGAATTGGGTGATTCTTTTTTTGTTGGAAAGTAGATTTCGTCCTCTTTCCACTCCAATTGGATTCACCTCTAAATTCGTCCGGAGCATTGAGATATGGACGAAACAATCTGACGCTGTAGCAGAATCCGAGTCAAACAACAAGTCCAAAGGTGTTGCATCACCTCCACTTGGGCCCATGAGCCTTGTACGACCTAGGGTTGGTTTTAGGCAGCCTTGGGACGTCCTCCCACCTCCTTGGTCGCCACCCCTTGCTCTTATATAAGTAGATCCACCTAGTAGCTTTTTCCTGGGGATTTGTTTAGTTAAAAGTTAGCCATTGCAACTTCGTGTACTTCGTTAGTGTCCAACGACCAGACCAAGACCGCTTACGGATCCCCACCTTTATCCATACTTCATATATACTCGCAATATTCAGATTGCTTTTATCATATTCTTGCTTGTTCTTCGATTGCTTGCAGGAATAGACCTTTGTGGTCAGGTTGATTGTGCTCCGGCGTGGTCAATAACCTCTTGAAGTTGGTTTAGCGATTGCTAAGGCGCAACGTCGTGCACGTTTGTAGTCGGATCGTCAAAGCCATCTTCACCAAATCGATAGTTATCATCTCATCGAAAGATCGGGACACCCCCGCCTCTATCACTTCTCCAATGCATAACCTTCCAATCACTTCTCTTTTTGAAAAAGTTTTTAGGCATAAGAGGCAAGTAATTTTTTTGTATTTTCATTTTTGTGTGTGTATGTTTCACCCACAACTAAAGAAAAGCAAAGGGGGAAAACAAAATCTACTTAGTGAAGGAAGCAAACAAGCATAGATGAAAATATCAACCCCGCGCTATTGCTCCCCGACAACAGCGCCAGAAAAGAGCTTGATAATCCCCAAGTGCAAGGAATCATCGTAGCAATTCCCAAAGGTGGAAGTGATAAGTATGGAGTGTAGAATCCATAAGGAGCTAAAGGTAAGATCAATATTCTCTCAAGTCCTATCTGCCACTGACACGAATCTACGTACACCGAACGTTTGCTTCTATCAAGAAACGAGAAATAAAACTATGTTGTGGGTATGAAGAGGATAACTTTGCATGATATCGGAGAACTAAAATATAAAAGTAGGTGCTATTAATATAAAATTAGAATATATTAATATATATTATAAATAGCGAGTGTGGAATAATGATGTAACAGTGTGTCGAATAGGCAATTGTTAACAAGATCGGTAGTCGTCATTGCAATTTCATATCAGGGAGAGGCATAAGCTAACATACTTTCTCTTCTTGGATCATATGCACTTATGATTGGATCTCTAGCAAGCATTCGCATTCTACTAAAGATCATTGAGGTAAAACCCAGCCATAGTATTAAAGCATCAAGTCCCCTTTATCCAATACGCAACAACCCCCTTACTCGGGTTTAAGCTTTTGTCACTCTAGCAACCCACTATAAGCGAATCATGAACGTATTGCAACACCCTACAGTGGGGATCCTTCACGTGTGCACGACACGGAAGGCACAATAGGACAACACCAAAATAAAACATACAACTCATACCCCAATCTAGATCACCAATCAACCTAAAGACAAAAAGGAATCTACTCAAAACATCATAGGATGGCAACACACCATTGGATCATAATATGTGTCATAAAGCACCATGTTCAAGTAGGGGATTACAGCAGGGTGCGGAGGACTGGACAGAGTAAAAGAGATGAGGATGGTGATGTTGATGAAGACGATCACCGCGGCGATGGTTCCCCCGATGGCACTCTGGCGCCACCGAGAGAGAGGGGGAGAGGTTCTCCCCCTTGTGCTTCCTCCTCCATGGCCTCCCCCTAGATGGAAAGAGGTTCTACCTCTGGTCCTTGGCCTCCATGGCGATGATGGCCCCTCTGGGATCCTCCTCCATGCCCTTTGGTGATGATGGCCCCCTCCGGCAGGGTGCCAAAGAGGGCCTATATTGGTTTTTCGTGGCTGTAGAGGCTTACGGCGGTGGAACTTCCGATCTCTCCTCTGTTCTAGGGTTTTCTTGATTTATAGGAGGGGTCGGCGTCGGTTTCACGTCAGGGGGGGCCCGCGAGGCGATCACCAGGTCGAGGGGCGCGTCCCACCCATGTGGTGGTCCCGGGACTCCTCTTGCGTATCTTTTTTTCCTGTATTTTTCATATTTTCCAGAAAAATTCTCTGTTAATTTTCAGCTTGTTCTGAGAACTTTTATTTCTGCACAAAAACAACACCACGGTAGTTTTGCTGAAAACAGCGCCAATTTGGGTTAGTTCTAATGAAATCATACCAAAATCATATGGAATTGT
Source organism: Aegilops umbellulata (assembly GCA_032464435.1). Classification (NCBI taxonomy): domain Eukaryota; kingdom Viridiplantae; phylum Streptophyta; class Magnoliopsida; order Poales; family Poaceae; genus Aegilops; species Aegilops umbellulata. The sequence goes on along the minus strand of CP136058.1, from coordinate 203,381,010 downwards.
TGTAAACATGGCATGAATACTTCATAAATTATAGATACGTGAGAGACCTTGATAGAGGCAAAGGTGTCCCGTCTTTCGATGAGATGGTGGTTATCGTTTTGGATGAAGTCGACTTTGACGATTCGACTACGAACGTGCGAGGACGTCGTGCCTTAGCAATCGCTAAACCAACTCCGAGAGGTTATTGACCACGCCGGAGCACGATCAACCTGACCACGAAAGTCTGTTTCCTGCAGGCAAACGAAAAACAAGCAAGAAACTAAGATTGCAATCTGGATATTGCGAATATAAGAGGAAAGCTTTACTGATCAAGGTGGGGTTCTGTGGCGCCTTGGTCTGGTCGTTGAACACAAACGAAGTACGCGAAGTTGCAGCTATGCCAAACTTTTAATCTAAACAAAACCCAAAGTCTAAACGACGCCCTAAGGGTTGTATATATGGAGGAAGAGGAGGAAATTTTGTGGCCCTTGAGGGAGGGGTCCGAAACCAACCCTAACTCTTGTTTCCCCACACATACGGACTCTAAAAACAGTCTATACTTAAGTATTTCGAAATTACATGGGCCTGGCCCAATAATAAGGTGACGCAACACCTAGAATAGCCTATGGACGAATATTATGAAGTGGCATCTTGTATACTTCGTCCAAGGCTTCATGCACTCATTATGGTGGCTTCAAAGTCCTGGAATCATCACTTGTAACTCCGTTCTTGTTCCCCTTGCGCATACCAACATCTCCATGCTTGAACTTGCTCCAAGGTTCATCTTTCTTGTCCATGGTAGGCCCTTCATTTGTAAGCAAAACAAATGTATCCAATTTAGGCAGCATCATATTCCCATGAACATTGGAATCGTTACCAAGAAACGAAAGTACCTGATAATTCAATTGGCGTGCGCGAGCTCTAGTAATTGGTCCAGTATGTGTAGCAGCAGGGGCTGTGGGTGTAACAATGGTATAGATGTCCTCATCATCCTCCCCTTCTTGAAATGAAGTCGTCTTCGACGGAAGCTCATCTTCCTCACCCAAATAAGGCTTCAAATCTGCAATGTTAAAAGTGGGACTAACCCCAAAATCTGCAGGTAGCTAAAGTTTATATGCATTATCATTTATTTTCTCTAACGCCTTAAAAGGACCAGCAACACATGGCATTAGCTTTGATATGCGCAAATTGGGAAATATATCCTTATGCAAATGTAACCAAACAAGATCTCCAAGTGCAAAGACAACATGTTTTCTACCCTTATCTCCAGCAAGTTTATATTTAGCATTCATACGCTCAATGTTGTCCTTAGTTAACTCATGCATTTTTAATATCAATTCATCACGTTGTTTAGCATCAAAATTAACCTTCTCCGAACATGGAAGAGGCAACAAATCAATAGGTGCACGAGGTAGGAAACCATACACAATTTCAAAAGGGCACATCTTAGTAGTAGAATGCAATGAACGATTATAAGAAAATTCAATATGAGGCAAGCATTCTTCCCACATTTTCTTATTATTCTTCAAAACAACCCTAAGCATAGCAAACAATGTTCTATTGACTACTTCAGTTTGTCCATCAGTTTGGGGGTGACAAGTAGTACTAAAAACCAGTTTAGTCCCCAACTTAGTTCATAAACATCTCCAAAAGTGGCTAAGTAATTTAGTATCACGATCTGAAACAATAGTATTTGGCACACCATGCAAGCGAATAATTTCACGAAAGAACAAATTAGCAACATTAACAGCATCATCGCTTTTATGACATGGTATAAAGTGTGCCATTTTCGAGAACCTATCCACGACAACAAATATGCTATCCCTCCCCTTCTTTGTTCGAGGTAAACCTAAAACAATGTCCATAGATATATCCTCCCAAGGAACACTAGGTACAGGCAAAGGCATATATAAACCATGAGGATTGAGTCGTGACTTAGCTTTTTGACATGTAGTGCAGCGAGCAACAAAACGCTCAACGTCCCGTCTCATCTTTGGCCAAAAGAAATGTGTAGCAAGTATATCCTCCGTCTTCTTCACGCCAAAGTGTCTCATTAGTCCTTGTGACGCCCGGATAATTTGGCTACAGTAAAACTCTCCTAATGATGCCATGTCATCTGCAATTACTATAACTAATCTCGGGATAATTCGTAACCGCGTCAAATTCAAACTTAAAATTAAAGTCGACAATAAAAGTTTTCTAAATTGAAACAAAATTGTTCGGTGGATGCCAAATATTACAAAGGTAATTATGGTGCAGCAAACACATTTTTATAAAATGTCTAAATAATTTAAAATGAGTTAAAACAGAAAAGAAAATAAATAAAAGAAAGAAAATACAAAAGTGAAAATAGAAAACAGAAAAAAAAGTAAACCCCCCTGGGCCGTGGCCCAACTGGGCCAAACCCCCCAGGCCCAGCCGGCCGGCCCACCCCGCACTCCTTAACCCCCCACTCCCCTCCCGGTCCACGACCGACACCTCACCCTACCCCCTCACGAAATATCTCTCCCCCTCTCCCCCGATTGGATCGGGATCGAGGGAGGAGACCATCGAGGCCACCTCGCTGGCCGCCTCAACAGTCGCCGCCGAACGCCGCCGGCCCCTTCCCCGCCTGGAGCTCGCCGCCCCCCCACGCTAGGACGCCGCCACCTCGCCGTCCTCCTCCACTCTGTCGTTTGTCCCCGTCGTCCTCCCTGTCCTTCCCCGAGCACACTGCCCGTGCCCTACTCCCCCCCTGTGAGCTCCCCCTCTCCTCGCGCTCCCTCCGCCCCGTACGGTCGTCGTGCCTCCTCGCACGCGCTTGCCATCGCGACGCCGCACTCATCGAGCGCTTCGTCCCGCACCCCGTCCGGTCGCCATGGACCCAACCGTGCGCCTTGCGCTGCTGCATCATCGCCGGCCCCCCCGTGCCCTGTGCCCGCTGTCGAGGCCTTCGCCCCGGGTCTTGCCCGCCCCGCTCCGGCCAGCCATGTCCCCGCTGTTGCCACCGCCGTCCTGCGCGCACACCCGCGCATCGCCGCGCCATCGCCTCACCATAGCTCCGACCGGCCACTTCCCCTCGCTCTGCCTGCGCCCGGCGCCCTCTGGCCACCCGGTCCACGCCCGGGGACAGCGCCCAACTGTGGCCGAGGCCGGCGCATTGGTCTGCCCCGACGGGCGTCCCCGCCAGCGCCCGTGCGCCAGTTTCGCTCGATCCACTAAGGCCCCTGGGTCTATGGCGAGGGGGTCCCACCCCCCTGAAATGTTATTAAAAAAATTTAATTAATAATAATAAAAATAAAATAAATTTAATTAATTAACTAACTAAATTAATTAAGTTAATTAATCCTACTTAATTAGTAATTAACCTGTTAGTCTAACTAAGCAGTAATTAGTTAACCTAACCCTAATTAATTAAACAGAGTATGACAGGTGGGTCCCACACGTCAGCTTGACCAGTCAACACCTTTGTTGACTGATGATGTCATGCTAACATCATGCTGATGCAGTAATACTATTTTTGAATTTAATTAATAATTAATAAATTAGAAAATGATTTAAAAACTTTAAAAATTAATATAAAATAAACCGTACCTCGGATGGAAAAACTTTGTACATGAAAGTTGCTCACAACGACAAGACGTTTTTGGATACGCAGCCCGTTCATCCGCCACACACCCCTAACCTATCGAACTTGCAACTTTCCCCCTTCGGTTCCTCTATCCGAAAACGCGAAACACTGGGGATACTTTCCCGGATGTTTCCCCCCTTCACCGGTATCACCTCATACTGCGTTAGGGCACCCCTAGCACCCATACTTGTCACGTCATGCAACGCTACGCATCTGCTTGCTTAAATATTTATTGTTTCTTCCCCCTCTTCTCTCGCTAGACACCGAGACGGACGCCGCTGCTACCCAGTACGACTACGGAGTTGACGACCCCCCTCTCTTGCCAGAGCAACCAGGCAAGCCCCCCCCTTGATCACCAGATATCGCCTACTCTCCTCTATACTGCTTGCATTAGATTAGTGTAGCATGTTACTGCTTTCGTTATTCCTATCCTGATGCATAGCCTGTCCTTGCTACTACTGTTGTTACCTTTGACTGCTATCCTACATGCTTAGTCTAGGATGCTAGTATTCCATCTGTGGCCCTACATTCTTGTCCGTCTGCCATGCTATACTATCGGGCCGTGATAACTCAGGGGTGATCACGGAAATATACTTATATACATAATACATGATACATGTGGTGACTAAAGACGGGTCGGCTCGTAGGAGTACCGGCGAGTGGATCTTTGAGGCGGAGCGACAGGGCAGGTTGAGGTCACCTAGGAGAGAGGTGGGCCTGGCCCTGTCGGTGTTCGCGGATACTTAACACGCTTAACGAGATCTAGGTATTTGATTTGAGTCTGGCCATTTGGTCTATACGCACTAACCAGCCACGTGGGAAAGATATGGGCACTCGGCGTCGTGGTATCAGCCGAAGCCTTCGTGACGTCAACGACTGAGTGGCGCACGCCGGATTGGAACATAAGCCTGCTCTTCTATTAAGGGGGCTAGTTCTGCTTCCGGCCGCCCACGCAACGTGCAGGTGTGCTCAGGGCGATGGGCCCAGACCCCTACGCGCTTAGGTTTAGACCGGCGTGCTGACCTCTCTGTTGTGCCTAGGTAGGGCTGCGACGTGTTGATCTTCCGAGGCCGGGCATGACCCAGGAAAGTGTGTCTGGCCAAATGGGATCAAGCGTGTTGGGTTATGTGGTGCACCCCTGCAGGGAAGTTAATCTATTTGAATAGCCGTGTCCCTCGGTAAAAGGACGACCCGGAGTTGTACCTTGACCTTATGACAACTAGAACCGGATACTTAATAAAACACACCCTTCCAAGTGCCAGATACAGCCCGGTGATCGCTCTCTAACAGGGCGAAGAGGAGGGGATCGCCGGGTAGGATTATGCTATGCGATGCTACTTGGAGGACTTCAGTCTACTCTCTTCTATATGCTGCAAGACGGAGGCTGCCAGAAGCGTAGTCTTCGACAGGATTAGATACCCCCCTCTTATTCTGGCATTCTGCAGTTCAGTCCACTGATATGGCCCCTTACACATATATCCATGCATATGTAGTGTAGCTCCTTGCTTGCGAGTACTTTGGATGAGTACTCACGGGTGCCTTGTTTCCCCTTTTCCCCATCTCTCTACCCGATTGCTGCAACCTGACGATGGAGCCCAGGATCCAGACGCCACCGTCGACGATGACTCCTACTACTCTGGAGGTGCCTACTACTACGTGCAGCCCGCTGACGACGACCAGGAGTAGTTAGGAGGATCCCAGGCAGGAGGCCTGCGCCTCTTTCGATCTGTATCCCAGTTTGTGCTAGCCTTCTCAAGGCAACTTGTTTAACTTATGTCTGTACTCAGATATTGTTGCTTCCGCTGACTCGTCTATGATCGAGCACTTGTATTCGAGCCCTCGAGGCCCCTGGCTTGTATTATGATGCTTGTATGACTTATTTTATTTGTAGAGTTGTGTTGTGATATCTTCCCGTGAGTCCCTGATCTTGATCGTACACATTTGCGTGCATGATTAGTGTACGATTGAATCGGGGGCGTCACAAGTTGGTATCAGAGCCGACTGCCTGTAGGAATCCCCCTTCCAACTCCTTGGCTGAAGTCGAGTCTAGAATTTACAAAACTTTTACTAACATGGCTGTGCGGCCCATGGGCCCACGTCGCCATTGGGTGGTATTAGGATCTTTTATTTCTCGACCTATACTCCGGGACTCTGACATCTCTTCTATTCGGGTTAAACAATTTTACTAACTCTGACTCTAGGTTCTCGATAATACTTTCTCCCGGAGAGCCCCTTCAGTCCCGATGATCGCCTACTGCACCAGAAGATTCGGAAGATACTCTCAAGTGTTCACTCGAGACCTTGTTCCCATTGCTTTTACAATTCTCTACAACCGTTATCCTTAAGGAGAATTACAAGCAGATGTTGTCTTACTTTCTTTCCCAGTTGCTCTTGTTATTACAAGATGCATCGAATTATTTCCCCAACTTTTTGAGAATCCTTGAGCTTATTGCCTTACAGTTCTTTACCACATGAATACCCCTACGAATAATTCCTCACACTTATCAAGTATCCGTTCATCCACAGTTGATTCCTGTATTTTACAAATGTCTTCGAAATACCATTCGATTTTCCAAAAATCGCCAACAACCTATTTCTCTTCAAATTCTTACTTGCTTGCATTACGATTCACCATAAGTCTGGTAATATAATTGGCATCCTTTGTCATTATCATTTCGAGTTCCTTGATTCAATAAGTTGCGAATGTCCGCAATCATCAGTTGATCCTTATAAATTATCTTTCCGGCTCAGCCATCATTTTTAACTGGAGCTGGTTCTCGACCAATCAAATTGCCATCGATTGTACCCCTAAGCCGGCTCAACTTATCCATCCTTAATCAGAGTGTTTGCTTCTGATCCCTTGGTCGGTAATCATAATTCTTTTGCATTTGAGCTTTGAATTAGTCAGTTGTTTCTATATTCTGATCTCCTTGCATTGTTTCTTCCTCTGGTTGAGTACCGATGCTCACATCAGATCCTTTGAGGACCACCGGATCCTTTGTTGGATTTATCCGATAGCGTCCTTCATATTCAATCCCTTTGGAAGTTCTTTCACCATTGGTAAATCCTATCCTCTGATTGACCAACCATGCTCTGCTTTCGAGCTTGTGGTATTTACTATTGAAGCTTGTGGTATATGTTTCCACGATACCCTGACTGATTGAACCTATGCCTTCCTTAATATGTGTGAACTTGAAAGTTTTCATGAGTCACACACATCTGGTATTTTGCCAGATAAAATTTCAACACTACAACTTCCTCGAATGTGAGAAGTGAATGAAAGGTTATGCATTGGAGAAGTGGGAGTCGACCTTGTACTTTGTGTTCATGCCCATGGACACGATGTAGATCTTATCATTAAAGCTTCTCTTAAATTAATTATTCCCTTACTATAAGTTCATATTATATCTGGGATCTGGCCTTTGCAAGCGTGGTTCCGACCATGTTCTCCTTTAAATACCATTTGTCGTGCAAGTTTAAGCACTTGTCTTCTGTAGAGCAATACCCCGGACCAACCTCTACTTTGATCTATCGTCGAGTATTACCCCCCTGGTATCTCGAGATTATCACAGAACTGCATAACTTCTTATGAGTTCTTCATCAAGTACTACATTCTCACTGATTCCATTTTTTTACAGGCTCTGAGTTATTAGACACTCAAAGACACCGATAACTGAATCGAGATCGCACCGCGATTAAACAACTCTTGGTAACCTTCATTACTTACGAATTCGAACTCGATCACGTAAGTCCTGGCCTGCTCGGCTATATCATTATCATGCTAAACTTTAACTGTGCTACCTGGTCCTTAATCCCGGAGCACAACTTTCGATGATGAGCTAAGCTTACGTCGATCTTCCTTGTCATATCAGTTCGCCTTGAACAACAAGCTTGATTTCAAGTTTGTGTCCTACCCATGGTTCCAATAACATTCCGCTTCATCATTCCTTTGACCTGATGTCATCGCTGATTGATTACATCTTCATGAAATCTCTCGACAAATGTGTCGTGATCATCATCGACCTTATGAGCTCTTCCAGGATATCAATTGAGTTCATGATGAGAAATACTATCCTTGCCCCCGATGATTTGTGTTATCTTTGACCACTTTATTGCCTTCCGCTCAACACAAACTTGTTCGTGTTTTGTGTTATACCATGAGTTCCCTGCTATCCAGCATTTGTTCTTCTTTACCTTGGAGTATTACCATCTTTTAATATCAAGGATGTTGTGAGGATTGCTCCACCTCTTAAGAATTCTTGGTATAGTGATACTTCTCATCATCACCATTCTTTCTTGGTCCTCGCGTTGATTCCAACCGGGGTACCAGCAAGTGAACGGTGCTGTTTGGATTCTGCCTTTCTAGCAACCCTATTGCTTTGAATAATGGTCGGCCATTCATTCTTAGACTATTGATTATTGAATCACCATTCTGACATTGGTCGTGCAGCCCAACCCATATTTCGGGCGCACCTTTCTACCAATGATTAATTATGTATGTTTTCCTCAAACATGCTTCATTATATCATTTGATCCGACAAATGATATTTCCTTGTTCACATAATTGTGGAAATCCATATTTTGTTAATCTCGATGAATTACCGATGATTCCATCAGCCACCTCCTCATCCTCTCGTTGGTTTACTGATGAACTCATGTTTCGGAACTCACTTCCATGGTTCATTTCTCAAGGATCTTAAAATGTCTTTGCGTCAACTGTTGTTGCACTTTTCCTTCTCAGGCATCTAGAGTCTGAGATATCCTGACACCAATCAGATCTGAATCTCGGTCAGATATGATGGTTGGAACATATTTCCAAGAGTTATAACATTGGTCCTTATATAACCCGGTAAGGTGGTGTCTTTGCTTAGCACCCCTGGCCAAAGGCCCTATTGTTATAGATTCCTTTTTAGCAAGGTTAACCATTCTTCCATGAGGAAATTGAAAGACTTATTCTATAAGTTGTTCCTGATGAATCCTTTGTGTATCCAAGTTCGACCTTTGCTTGAAGACCATGTCAATGCTACCTAGAAGCATGTCTGTGGTATTTCGATTATCAACAAGAACATTTGAAGCCCAATGCTAAATGTTTCTTACTCAATTATCCAAACACCATTGTATGGGTAATGTCTTGAAATTTTTCTCCCCTTCCTGAAGGGTTTTCTACTTTATATCCTGCCAGGGATATCATGCCAAGCTTGTCCTTGGGAAGGGTATACCCCTGGTATATGTGTCAAACACATTTTCCTTTCCATTGTTCTGTTTGATCTGATGATCACATTTTCCTTTCCGTTGATTGTTTAACCTTCCTTGTAATCCATATGATCTAAGAAGTAATATTCTTCTGCTTATGTAAACACCTTGGTGTACTACCGTGTCGGTAAGACCCTGTTGCATTTGTAGATGGCATTTCAGAAACCAGCGATGGACGAGAACTTTGCCTATTGGTCCACCTCGTTCAACGAGCAAGAAAATGGTTCTCTTCGTCCCTCGCCCTTGGCACCGACATTGTTGCCAACATAACTGATAGGCTACCCTCTGACATGCCTTGCTATTGTGACCGTGCAAGATGTCACCGCTCCTATTTTTAACCCACATGGTGGGCCCATAACCCACAGGTCCCAGGATCAAAACCTGACTCTCCTGTACACCCCGTTGCCAAGGATATTCCTCGCGCTTGACTTGATATGTAATTCGCGAACCACCTTCCTAGTGATCTACTTTGGTATCAGGCGCTATACATATTCTCGTGCCCTGAAACCCTTTCACCTTCTAATTGGGCATCGAACGATTGCCCATCCGCTTGATACTTCTTACTATACCTTCTTGCCTGGCTCTCGATGTGTTTCATTTGACCAACTCGAGAGATACCCCTGTGTTCATTCATGGGATAACCCCCGATGGTTAACCCTTATAGCATTCTATCATTGTTCAACTGCCCCTTACCTATTCGTAAGTACGAGACAGACCCCGAAGAAAGGATGCGACTTCGTCAAGATGACTTGAAGTAGAGAAATGAAGACATCAACGATAGGGATCAACTTTTTCACGAAGAGCAAGCCAGGATGAGAAGACCCGCTAGATTCATAACCAAAACCTTTCCCCCTTTCACTACCTCTTAAATATCGGGACGAGATTTCCTGTAGTGGAGGAGAATTGTGACGCCCGGATAATTTGGCTACAGTAAAACTCTCCTAATGATGCCATGTCATGTGCAATTACTATTACTAATCTCGGGATAATACGTAACCGCGTCAAATTCAAATTTAAAATTAAAGTTGACAATAAAAGTTTTCTAAATTGAAACAAAATTGTTCGGTGGATGCCAAATATCACAAAGGTAATTATGGTGCAACAAACACATTTTTATAAAATGTCTAAATAATTTAAAATGAGTTAAAACAGAAAAGAAAATAAATAAAAGAAAGAAAATACAAAAGAGAAAATAGAAAACACAAAAAAGTAGACCCCCTGGGCCGTGGCCCAACTGGGCCAAACCCCCCAAGCCCAGCCGGCCGGCCCACCCCGCACTCATTAACCCCCCCACTCCCCTGCCGGTCCACCACCGACACCTCACTCCCCCCTCACGAAATATCTCTCCCCCTCTCCCCCGATTGGATTGGGATCGAGGGAGGAGACCACCAAGGCCACCTCGCCGGCCGCCTCAACCGTCGCCGCCGAACGCCGCCGCCCCCTTCCCCGCCTGGAGCTCGCCGCCCCCCCCACGCCAGGACGCCGCCACCTCGCCATCCTCCTCCACTCCGTCGTTCGTCCCCGTCATCCTCCCCGGCCTTCCCCGAGCACACTGCCCGTGCCCTACTCCCCCCTTGAGCTCCCCCTCTTCTCGCGCTCCCTCCGCCCCGTACGGTCGCCGTGCCTCCTGGCACGCGCTTGTAACGCCCTCGATGCGGCTATATCTCCCACGTGTCGAGGCACGACTTAGAGGCATAACCACATAGAAAGCAATGTCGCAAGTGAGGTAATCTTCACACAATCCATGTAATAAATAAAGGGGAAAGATACATAGTTGGCTTACAATCGCCACTTCACACAGGTACATAAATAACATCCATCAAACAGGTTACACTCAAGGTCCGACTACGGCACCAAAATGAAAGAAGACTACCCCAAATGCCAAACAGATCCCCGGATCACCCAACTGGGCTCCACTACTGATCATCTGGAAAAGAAACATAGTAACGGCCACGTTCCTCATCGAACTCCCAAATGAGCTCGGTCGCGTCATCAGCACTGACATCGTTGGTACCTGCAACTGAGGTGATAATATCTGTGAGCCACGGGGACTCAGCAATCTCACACCCGCGAGATCAAGACTATTTAAGCTTAAAGGTGGGAAAGGGCAGTGAGGTGGAGCTGCAGCAGGCGACTAGCATATGGTGGCTACAGCGCAAAAGAGAGCGAGAAGAGAAGGCAAAGCACGGTCGAGAAGCTAGAAATGATCAAGAAGTGATCCTGAACAACCTACGTCAGGCAAAACTCCAACAACCGTGTTCACTTCCCGGACCCCGCCGAGAAGAGACCATCACGGTTACACACGCGGTTGATGTGTTTTAGTTAAGGTCAACTTCGGGTTTTCTACAACCGGACATCAACAAATTCCCATCTGCCTCATAACCGCGGGCACGGCTTTCGAAAGATAATACCCTGCAGGGGTGTCCCAACTTAGCCCATGATAAGCTCTCACGGTCAACGAAGGATAATCCTTCTACCGGGAAGACCCGATCAATCTCGGAATCCCGGACTACAAGACATTTCAACAGCAATAAAACAAGTCCAGCAAAGCCGCCCGATTGTGCCGACAAATCCTGATAGGAGCTGCACATATCTCGGTCTCAGGGCACATCCGGATAAGCTAAGCGTACAGGAGCCAACATAACCCAAGTTGCCAAGGGACGGCCCTGCACGGTGCTCTAGTTTGGACCAGCAATCGAAGGAGAACTGGCCCGGGGGTTTAAAATAAAGATGACCCTTGAGTCTGCAGAACCCAAGGGAAAAAGGCTAGGTGGCAAATGGTAAAACCAATGTTGGGCCTTGCTGGAAAAGTCTTATTCAAAGCGAACTGTCAAGGGGGTCCCATAAATCACCCAACCGTGTAAGGAACGCAAACTCCGGGAACATAACACCGGTATGACGGAAACTAGGGTGGCAAGAGTGGAACAAAACACCAGGCATAAGGCCGAGCCTTCCACCCTTTACCAAGTATAAAGATGCATTAAAAAGATAAGAGGTATTGTGATATCCCAACAAGTAAACATGTTCCAACAAGGAACAACAAATCCATGTTCCAACAAGGAACAAACTTCATCTTCACCTGCAACTAACAACGCTATAAGAGGGGCTGAGCAAAGCAGTAACATAGCCAAACAACGGTTTGCTAGGATATGGATGGTTAGGGGCTGACATGGCAATATAGGAGGCATGATATAGCAAGTGGTAGGTATCGCAGCATAGGCATAGCAAAAGAGCGAGTAATCTAGCTAGCAAAGATAGAAGTGATTTCGAGGGTATGGTCATCTTGCCTGCAAGGTTCTCAGAGTTGTCGAAAGCTTGGTCCTCGTAAGCGTTCTCAACAGGTTCCTCGTTCACGTACTCGTCTCCCGGCTCTACCCAAGACAAGAGAACAAGCAAAGGAACCAATATCAACCACGATGCAAATGCGCAATCAAGATGATGCAACACATGGCATGATATGCGAGAGGTGATATGCAGTGCGTATGCATGCTCCGGGAGGACAAGGATGAACAGGGCATAATCTTGGCAAACCAAGCATGCCACTGGATAGATGAGGTGATTTCGGTTGAAATCGATATAAAGATCACCGGAAACGGATGCACGGTTTGCAAATGGCAAGCAAAACAAGAATGACACGGATCTGCCATAAACAGCATGATGCTACTTAGCAAGCAACAAATAATTAAGCTACTGCACCCAAACATGGCAACAAAGCATATGACAGTAATCTACTCAAGATGCACGACAAAAGATGAACACTGAGCTACGGCTCAATCCCATCATAACAGGTTCAAACTAGCATGGCAAAAGTACAACTTATAACAGATTCACAGACTTAGAGAAATAACAGCAAGTCAGGAAAACAACATCAGGATGACGTGTTCAGAGCAACGAAACGGCATGCTACAGGTTCAGAACATAGCAAAGAAAGGCATGGCATGAATCTACTCAGAGCACTTGACAAAAGTCTCTTACTGACCAAAAGCCAAAAAGGATCAGAAAATATGATTACACCCATGTCAAATAAGCAAGTTTCGTTACAGGTTTCAGACTTAGCAGAAAACTGGACATGGCAGAATACTGTTAACGACTAGGCATGTTCGTGAGCTCGATGCACTCACTACAGAGCATGTCATGATAAACTAAGCATACATACATCAAGAAGACATGGCATAGTAACTAGAAATGGCAAGAATAACCTCATAACATGCAAGGATCAACTACACCAAGCTTGGCAAAATCGAATAACACGTAAATAATCTGCCAACAATATTTTGAAGCAAAAGTAGAGCTCGATTGACTCAAGCTATGGCACTCCCTAATTGCAAACAGAGGCATGGATGGATTAAGCAAATACTCAAGTTCAAAACTCCCTTACTGATCATGCTCAAATTATGCATGGATCTCTCAGAAACAACATGAACATACAGCATGATAATAACAAAAGTCAGGGACTTAGTGAAATCACCAAGTCTCTAAAAACAGCAATATCATCAACCCTACTTTGCATGCAATTTCTAGCCACCTCAAGCATCACAAAAATACATAGAAAAATTCCCTGGAAAGGTAACATGGCATATTACAAAACACATATATAGCTCAACCTCATAGGAGGTACACATCAATCATGGCAAAAATGACAAAAGTGCATGTTCAGATAAGATCCAGCAATAAACATCAACTAGCTCTCTTCTAACAGCATTTCGGGCATCAAGATGACTTCAAATGAAAATGATGCAATGGAACAAAATGATGAACTCTTCGAGACGAACAAAATGACATATTGTACGTGCGAAACGGAGCTACAGATGCAAAGTTATGACATGCGAAACAGGTGATGATAATAATGAAGAGATAAGACTTAGAGAAAAACGAGAGGGGAAATAAGTCAATCACCGGCGCGGGAATCGAGGTTCGCCGGCGCGGGGTGGCCGGAGACGAGGCGGCGATGGCGGGGGCGGCCGGATCCGGGGTCGGGGTGCCCGGATCTGTCGCCGGCGAGCTCGGGGAGGCGGCGCGGGGCGGCGGCGAGCTCGGGGAGGCGCGGCGCGGCGACGGCGGGAGCTGCCGGCGTCGGGGCGAGGCGCGGCGGACGGCGCCGGTGGCAGAGGCGGCGGGCGGCGTCGCAGAGGAGGAGGCGGGCGGCGCGGAGCGGGAGGCGACGGGCGGACGGGGCGGCGGCGACCGGGCCCCGCGGGCCGGATCTGGGCCCCGCGGGCCCTGGCGGCGGCGAAGTGGGCGCAGCCCACGTGGCGGCGCGGGACTGGAGGGAAGCGGCGGCGCGGGCGCGAGGTGGACGGCGGGCGCGCGGATCGAGGGAAAAAATTAGGGTTTCGGGTGTTTCTCTCCCAGATTTAGACGGGGGAGACGTTTTTATAGATAGGAGGAGCTAGGAGGCTCCAAACGGAGTGCGGTTTTCGCCCACGCGATCGTGATCGAACGGCGGAGGACATGGGAGTGACTTAGATGGGTTATTGGGCTGTTTTGAAGGGGTGTTGGGCTGCAACACACACGAGGCCTTCACGGTTACCCGGTTAACCGTTGGAGTACCAAACGAACTCCGATTGACCCGAAACTTGACAGGCGGTCTACCGGTGCTATACCGAGGCCACATGTCAAACCTCGGTCCATTCCGAGAATGTTTAATACCCGCTCACGAAGGAATGTAAAAGGGGACGCCGGGAGACATAGGAGCGCCGGATTGCAAAACGGACAACGGGAAAGATGCTCGGATTTATGAGACGAACACGTATGCGAATGCGATGCACATGATGACATGTTATGAAATGCATGACATGACCAAAATGCCAAACGGAGAGAACCCAAAATATCATAGCACATAGCCGGAAATGGCAAGAGTTGGATTACAAATATGGCAAGTTACATCGGGGGCGTTACAACACACCACCACTACGAGAGGATCTCGTCCCGAGATCTAGGACTGAAAGAACTCCGGATACTCAGAACGTAGGTGGTCTTCACGCTCCCAGGTGGCTTCTCGGTCTGAATGATGTGACCATTTCACTTTGAGGAATTTGATTGACTTGTTGCGAGTCTTGCGCTTAGTTGTTTCAAGAATAGCAACTGGGTGCTCATGATAAGACAAATCTTCTTGAAGATCAATCTCTTCGAAGTTGATGGTGCGCTCAGGCGTCTTGAAGCACTTGCGAAGCTGTGACACGTGGAAGACATCGTGCACATTTGCAAAGTTGGAGGGGAGCTCAAGTTGATAGGCTAGATCGCCTCGTTTGCCGATGATCTTGAAGGGACCGACGTATCTGGGGGCAAGTTTCCCCTTGATACCGAAGCGACGAGTTCCTTTCATTGGCGAGACACGGAGGTAAACATGGTCTCCGATCTCGAATGCCACATCGCGGTGTTTGCTATCGTAATAGCTCTTCTGGCGCGACTGCGCTGCTTTGAGGTTCTCACGAATCACCTTGCACATGGCCTCAGCCTCTGAGATCAAATCATTGCCGAGCAATTGACATTCACCAGTTTCAGACCAGTTGAGAGGAGTACGGCACTTCCTGCCATAGAGGATCTCGAATGGGGCTTTGCCCGAGCTGGCTTGAAAACTGTTGTTGTAAGAGAATTCAGCATAAGGAAGACAATCCTCCCACTTCATGCCGAAAGAGATAACACAGGCTCTGAGCATATCTTCAAGAATTTGATTGACACGCTCGACTTGTCCACTAGTCTGAGGGTGGAAAGCTGTGCTGAAGCGAATGTTGGTGCCCATGGCCGTCTGAAAAGAATCCCAAAATTTGGAGGTAAAGATGCTGCCACGGTCTGAAGAGATTAATTGTGGAATGCCGTGCAAAGAGACAATTCTGGAGGTGTAGAGCTCTGCCAGCTGCGCTGCTGTGATAGACTCTTTAATAGGAAGAAAATGAGCCACTTTGGTGAGCTTGTCGATGACGACGAAGATAGCATCATTTCCACGCTTGGACTTAGGAAAACCAGTCACGAAGTCCATTTCGATATGATCGAACTTCCATTCAGGAATAGCAAGAGGTTGGAGAAGACCAGCTGGTCGTTGGTGTTCTGCTTTCACCCTTCTGCAGACATCACACTCATTCACGAATTGAGCGATCTCACGCTTCATTCGAGTCCACCAATACGACTGCTTGAGGTCATGGTACATCTTTGGACTTCCAGGATGAATAGACAGGAGAGAGTTGTGCGCTTCGTTCATAATGACTTTACGAAGATCACCCTTTGGAACCACGATCCGGTCCTCGAAGAAAAGAGTATCTCTGTCATCAACTCGATAGCACTTGTATTTGGGGATGCTCTTTTCAATACCACGTTTCACCTTCTTCACCATGGTATCCAACAATTGTGCCTCACGAATTTGATCTTCCAAAGTAGGAGAGACAATGAGGTTGGCAAGAACACCTTGAGGAACAACTTGGAGATTCAACTTGCGGAAAGCTTCGCAAAGATCTGGTTGAAAAGGCTTGAGGATTACGCTGTTGCAGTAAGCCTTCCTGCTCAAAGCGTCTGCAACCACATTAGCCTTGCCTGGAGTATATTCAATACTCGGATTATACTCTTGAATCATTTCGATCCATCGAGTTTGCCTGAGGTTGAGATGAGGCTGAGTGAAGATATACTTGAGACTCTTGTGATCTGTGAATATGTCCACTTTCCTTCCCAACAGGAGATGTCTCCATGTTATTAGAGCGTGGACAACTGCCGCCAACTCAAGATCGTGAGTGGGGTAGTTCCTTTCATTGGGCTTCAACTGGCGAGAGGTATAGGCAACAACCTTCTTCTCTTGCATTAAGACAGCCCCGAGGCCCTGGAGAGAAGCATCACAGAATACTTCATAAGGCTTGGATTCATCAGGAGGAGTCAGAACTGGAGCAGTGACGAGTTTCTCTTTGAGAGTGTTGAAAGCAACGTCACACTCAGGAGACCAGACATATTTCACATGCTTCTGGAGGAGGTTGGAAAGAGGCTTGGCAATCTTGGAGAAATTCTCAACGAATCTTCTGCAATAGCTTGCAAGTCCAAGAAAACTGCGAAGCTGCTTGACATTCTGAGGAGGATTCCAAATCAAAACTGCAGACACCCTCTCTGGATTAACAGCGATGCCCTTGGCGGAGATGATATGACCAAGATAAAGAACTTCATCAAGCCAGAATTCACATTTGGAGAACTTCGCATATAATTGATACTCTCTGAGCTTGTCGAGTACCAATCGCAAATGTTCGGCATGATCCTTCTTATTCTTGGAGAAGACCAAAATATCATCGAGATAGACCAAGACAAATTCGTTGATGTAGGGGTTGAAGATGAAATTCATCAAGCGAGTGAAATAAGGAGGAGCATTGACGAGGCCGAAAGACATGACAGTATATTCATAAGAACCAAAGCTTGTTCTGAATGCTGTCTTGGGAATATCTTCTTCACGAATGCGAATCTGATGATAACCCATACGAAGATCGAGCTTGGAGAACACCTTAGCCCCTTTGAGTTGCTCAAATAGCTCATTGATGTTGGGAAGTGGGTACTTGTTCTTGATAGTCTTCTTGTTCAATGGACGGTAATCGACGCAAAGTCGGTCCGTGCCATCCTTCTTCTTGACAAAAAGAACACCACAACCCCAAGGAGAAGAACTCGGTCTGATCAGACCCAGACGTTCTTGTTTATCGAGTTGAATCTTCAATTCCTTGAGCTCATCTGGTCCAAGCTTGTAAGGACGCTTGCAAACGGGTTCCGTGCCAGGCTCAAGCTCAATAACGAATTCAACTGGCCGACGAGGAGGCATACACGGAAGCTCTTCTGGAAAAACATCTTGGTACTCACAAACGACTGGAATCTGAGAGATAGCCTCCATTTCACCCATCTCATTGAGAGAAAACAACCGAATGGTATCATCACGAGAAGCATAGATGATCACATCGTTCGAAGTGTGAGTCAATTTGATTTCCCTGGCAGCACTCGAGCTGAGCCTTGTGCTTAGAAAGCCAGTCCATCCCGAGAATAAGATCAATATCAGAGTCACCAAGCACCATTGGAGAAGACAGAAATTTATAGTCGCCCATCTTGATAGAAACATCCGGAATCATTGTGGTGGCCCTCATAGGTTTGGCCGGAGAAACAACCCCCAAGGGTTTAGCCAATAATTCAGAAACGAAGTCATGCTTTGAAACAAATGATCTGGACATGAAACAATGCGATGCACCAGTATCAAATAAGACTTTGGCAGGAATATCATTAACAGGAAGATTACCCATGATCACTTCAGAAGAATCCTCTGCTTGAGCTGCATTCAACATGTTCACCTTGGCATGCTTAGGATTATGCTTGACCACTGCATTGCTGGAAGATTTCACAGGAGGAGGAGGCGGAAGACGCCTCTGGTTGAAGCACTTGTTCGCATAGTGACCCTTCTGCTGACATTTGTTACAAGTCACTTCTAAGAGCGGACGATGGTAAGGAGCACTTGGCCTTGGAGCTTGATTCTGAGACTTGTTCTGATAGCCAGGGTTGGGTGGGTGGGAAGATCCACGACCACTTGAGTTCTTCTGCTGATAAGGCTGACGGAACGGAGGAGGAGGAGGCAACCAGAACTTCTGTTGCTTAGCTGCCACAAGTGAGGAAGAAGAAGACTGAACTGCGTCTCTGACTCTCTTCTTAGATGCCTCACACTTGAGCTGAGCAGCTTCTTGTTTCAGTGCCATGTTGTAGAATTCATCATACTTTAATGGCTCGAAAAGCACGAGAGCAAGTTGCAGATCTTCTCTGAGACCACGCCTGAACTGGTAGATCATACTCTTCTCATCAGGAATGTCTTGCCTTGCAAAACGAGAGAGCTTCTGGAACTGAGTGTTGTATTGATAGACAGTCATGTTGCCTTGCTTGAGATTGCGGAATTCCTCACGCTTAAGCTCAACAACACTTTCTGGAATGTGGTGCACTTTGAAGTCACGGCGGAAATCATCCCAAGTGATCACACGACCTCCTCTGGAATCTTTGTATTGCTGGAACCACTCAGCAGCTTGATCTTTGAGTTGAAAAGAGGCAAACTTGACAAAGTCCTCAGGTCTCACATTGCTGCACTCGAAATGTTTGCTGATGTCCACGAGCCAATCATCTGCGTCTGTGGCCTCGACACAGTAGCTGAAGGTCTTTGGCTGATTAGCAAGGAACTGGTTCAGTGAAGCGAAATGCGGCTGATTGTTGCCTTGGCCTTGATTCTCTTGATTAGCTTGACCCTGGTTGCGATCTTGCAAGAGCTGAATCAAAATCTGAGCATTGGCATTTGTGGCAGTCATCAAGGCTTGCCAAGCTTCCGGAGGCGGAGGTGGTGGCGGAGGGTTAGCCTGATCTCCATCATTGCGTTCCGGATTCAGACGAGTAGGCGGAGCCATCCAGAAGGTCGAAGGGACTGGGGAGTAAAAAGAATTTCCTAAACTCTCCGATATATAATTCCTAAATGACTCAAAACATTTTTCTAGACACAACTCGGCCACTAAAGACGATCAAACAGTGGGGGCTCCTAAGGTCGGGAAAGGCTCTGATACCAACTTGTAACGCCCTCGATGCGGCTATATCTCCCACGTGTCGAGGCACGACTTAGAGGCATAACCGCATAGAAAGCAATGTCGCAAGTGAGGTAATCTTCACACAATCCATGTAATAAATAAAGGGGAAAGATACATAGTTGGCTTACAATCGCCACTTCACACAGGTACATAAATAACATCCATCAAACAGGTTACACTCAAGGTCCGACTACGGCACCAAAATGAAAGAAGACTACCCCAAATGCCAAACAGATCCCCGGATCACCCAACTGGGCTCCACT
This sequence comes from Aegilops umbellulata, assembly GCA_032464435.1. Classification (NCBI taxonomy): domain Eukaryota; kingdom Viridiplantae; phylum Streptophyta; class Magnoliopsida; order Poales; family Poaceae; genus Aegilops; species Aegilops umbellulata. The sequence continues at coordinate 203,361,346 of CP136058.1, read as the reverse complement.
ACTGATCATCTGGAAAAGAAACATAGTAACGGCCACGTTCCTCATCGAACTCCCAAATGAGCTCGGTCGCGTCATCAGCACTGACATCGTTGGTACCTGCAACTGAGGTGATAATATCTGTGAGCCACGGGGACTCAGCAATCTCACACCCGCGAGATCAAGACTATTTAAGCTTAAAGGTGGGAAAGGGCAGTGAGGTGGAGCTGCAGCAGGCGACTAGCATATGGTGGCTACAGCGCAAAAGAGAGCGAGAAGAGAAGGCAAAGCACGGTCGAGAAGCTAGAAATGATCAAGAAGTGATCCTGAACAACCTACGCCAGGCAAAACTCCAACAACCGTGTTCACTTCCCGGACCCCGCCGAGAAGAGACCATCACGGTTACACACGCGGTTGATGTGTTTTAGTTAAGGTCAACTTCGGGTTTTCTACAACCGGACATCAACAAATTCCCATCTGCCTCATAACCGCGGGCACGGCTTTCGAAAGATAATACCCTGCAGGGGTGTCCCAACTTAGCCCATGATAAGCTCTCACGGTCAACGAAGGATAATCCTTCTACCGGGAAGACCCGATCAATCTCGGAATCCCGGACTACAAGACATTTCAACAGCAATAAAACAAGTCCAGCAAAGCCGCCCGATTGTGCCGACAAATCCTGATAGGAGCTGCACATATCTCGGTCTCAGGGCACATCCGGATAAGCTAAGCGTACAGGAGCCAACATAACCCAAGTTGCCAAGGGACGGCCCTGCACGGTGCTCTAGTTTGGACCAGCAATCGAAGGAGAACTGGCCCGGGGGTTTAAAATAAAGATGACCCTTGAGTCTGCAGAACCCAAGGGAAAAAGGCTAGGTGGAAAATGGTAAAACCAATGTTGGGCCTTGCTGGAAAAGTCTTATTCAAAGCGAACTGTCAAGGGGGTCCCATAAATCACCCAACCGTGTAAGGAACGCAAACTCCGGGAACATAACACCGGTATGACGGAAACTAGGGTGGCAAGAGTGGAACAAAACACCAGGCATAAGGCCGAGCCTTCCACCCTTTACCAAGTATAAAGATGCATTAAAAAGATAAGAGGTATTGTGATATCCCAACAAGTAAACATGTTCCAACAAGGAACAACAAATCCATGTTCCAACAAGGAACTAACTTCATCTTCACCTGCAACTAACAACGCTATAAGAGGGGCTGAGCAAAGCAGTAACATAGCCAAACAACGGTTTGCTAGGATATGGATGGTTAGGGGCTGACATGGCAATATAGGAGGCATGATATAGCAAGTGGTAGGTATCGCAGCATAGGCATAGCAAAAGAGCGAGTAATCTAGCTAGCAAAGATAGAAGTGATTTCGAGGGTATGGTCATCTTGCCTGCAAGGTTCTCAGAGTTGTCGAAAGCTTGGTCCTCGTAAGCGTTCTCAACAGGTTCCTCGTTCACGTACTCGTCTCCCGGCTCTACCCAAGACAAGAGAACAAGCAAAGGAACCAATATCAACCACGATGCAAATGCGCAATCAAGATGATGCAACACATGACATGATATGCGAGAGGTGATATGCAGTGCGTATGCATGCTCCGGGAGGACAAGGATGAACAGGGCATAATCTTGGCAAACCAAGCATGCCACTGGATATATGAGGTGATTTCGGTTGAAATCGATATAAAGATCACCGGAAACGGATGCACGGTTTGCAAATGGCAAGCAAAACAAGAATGACACGGATCTGCCATAAACAGCATGATGCTACTTAGCAAGCAACAAATAATTAAGCTACTGCACCCAAACATGTCAACAAAGTATATGACAGTAATCCACTCAAGATGCACGACAAAAGATGAACACTGAGCTACGGCTCAATCCCATCATAACAGGTTCAAACTAGCATGGCAAAAGTACAACTTATAACAGATTCACAGACTTAGAGAAATAACAGCAAGTCAGGAAAACAACATCAGGATGACGTGTTCAGAGCAACGAAATGACATGCTACAGGTTCATAACATAGCAAAGAAAGGCATGGCATGAATCTACTCATAGCACTTGACAAAAGTCTCTTACTGACCAAAAGCCAAAAAGGATCATAAAATATGATTACACCCATGTCAAATAAGCAAGTTTCGTTACAGGTTTCAGACTTAGCAGAAAACTGGACATGGCAGAAAACTGTTAACGACTAGGCATGTTCGTGAGCTCTATGCACTCACTACAGAGCATGTCATTATAAACTAAGCATACATACCTCAAGAAGACATGGCATAGTAACTAGACATGGCAAGAATAACCTCATAACATGCAAGGATCAACTACACCAAGCTTGGCAAAATCGAATAACACGTAAACAATCTGCCAACAATATTTTGAAGCAAAAGTAGAGCTCGATTGACTCAAGCTATGGCACTCCCTAATTGCAAACAGAGGCATGGATGGATTAAGCAAATACTCAAGCTCAAAACTCCCTTACTGATCATGCTCAAATTATGCATGGATCTCTCAGAAACAACATGAACATACAGCATGATAATAACAAAAGTCAGGGACTTAGTGAAATCACCAAGTCTCTAAAAACAGCAATATCATCAACCCTACTTTGCATGCAATTTCTAGCCACCTCAAGCATCACAAAAATACATAGCAAAATTCCCTGGAAAGGTAACATGGCATATCACAAAACACATATATAGCTCAACCTCATAGGAGGTACACATCAATCATGGCAAAAATGACAAAAGTGCATGTTCAGATAAGATCCAGCAATAAACATCAACTAGCTCTCTTCTAACAGCATTTCGGGCATCAAGATGACTTCAAATGAAAATGATGCAATGGAACAAAATGATTTACTCTTCGAGGCGAACAAAATGACATATTATACGCGCGAAGCGGAGCTACGGATGCAAAGTTATGACATGCGAAACAGCTGATGATAATAATGAAGAGATAAGACTTAGAGAAAAACGAGAGGGGAAATAAGTCAACCACCGGCGCGGGAATCGAGGTTCGCCGGCGCGGGGTGGCCGGAGACGAGGCGGCGATGGCGGGGGCGGCCGGATCCGGGGTCGGGGTGCCCGGATCTGTCGCCGGCGAGCTCGGGGAGGCGGCGCAGGGCGGCGGCGAGCTCGGGGAGGCGCGGCGCGGCGACGGCGGGAGCTGCCGGCGTCGGGGCGAGGCGCGGCGGACGGCGCCGGTGGCGGAGGCGGCGGGCGGCGTCGCAGAGGAGGAGGCGGGCGGCGCGGAGCGGGAGGCGACGGGCGGACGGGGCGGCGGCGACCGGGCCCCGCGGGCCGGATCTGGGCCCCGCGGGCCCTGGCGGCGGCGAAGTGGGCGCAGCCCACGTGGCGGCGCGGGACTGGAGGGAAGCGGCGGCGCGGGCGCGAGGTGGACGGCGGGCGCGCGGATCGAGGGAAAAAAATTAGGGTTTCGGGTGTTTCTCTCCCAGATTTAGACGGGGGAGACGTTTTTATAGATAGGAGGAGCTAGGAGGCTCCAAACGGAGTGCGGTTTTCGCCCACGCGATCGTGATCGAACGGCGGAGGACATGGGAGTGACTTAGATGGGTTATTGGGCTGTTTTGAAGGGGTGTTGGGCTGCAACACACACGAGGCCTTCACGGTTACCCGGTTAACCGTTGGAGTACCAAACGAACTCCGATTGACCCGAAACTTGACAGGCGGTCTACCGGTGCTATACCGAGGCCACATGTCAAACCTCGGTCCATTCCGAGAATGTTTAATACCCGCTCACGAAGGAATGTAAAAGGGGACGCCGGGAGACATAGGAGCGCCGGATTGCAAAACGGACAACGGGAAAGATGCTCGGATTTATGAGACGAACACGTATGCGAATGCGATGCACATGATGACATGTTATGAAATGCATGACATGACCAAAATGCCAAACAGAGAGAACCCAACCACGGAGGAAATATCATAGCACATAGCCGGAAATGGCAAGAGTTGGATTACAAATATGGCAAGTTACATCGGGGGCGTTACAGCGCTTGCCATCGCGACGCCGCACTCGTCGAGCGCTTCGTCCCGCACCCCGTCCGGTCGCCATGGACTCAACCGTGCGCCTTGCGCTGCTGCATCATCGCCGCCCCCCCGTGCCCTCTGCCCGTTGTCGAGGCCTTCGCCCCGGGTCTTGCCCGCCCGCTCCGGCCAGCCACGTCCCCGCTGTTGCCACTGCCGTCCTACGCGCACACCCGCGCATCCCCGCGCCATCGCCTCACCATAGCTCCGACCGGCCACTTCCCCTCGCTCTGCCTGCGCCCGGCGCCCTCTGGCCGCCCGGTCGACGCCCGGGGCCAGCGCCCCGCTGTGGCCGAGGCCGGCACATTGGTCCGCCCCGACGGGCGTCCCCGCCAGCGCCCGTGCGCCAGTTTTGCCCGATCCACTAAGGCCCATGGGTCTATGGCGAGGGGGTCCCACCCCCCTGAAACGTTATTAAAAAAAATTAATTAATAATAATAAAAATAAAATAAATTTAATTAATTAACTAACTAAATTAATTAAGTTAATTAATCCTACTTAATTAGTAATTAACCTGTTAGTCTAACTAAGCAGTAATTAGTTAACCTAACCCTAATTAATTAAACAGAGTATGACAGGTGGGTCCCACACGTCAGCTTGACCAGTCAACACCTCTGTTGACTGATGATGTCATGCTGACATCATGCTGATGCAGTAATACTATTTTCGAATTTAATTAATAATTAATAAATTAGAAAATGATTTAAAAACTTTAAAAATTAATATAAAATAAACCGTAGCTCGGATGGAAAAACTTTGTACATGAAAGTTGCTCAGAACGACAAGATGTTTCTGGATACGCAGCCCGTTCGTCCGCCACACACCCCTAACCTATCGAACTCGCAATTTTCCCCCTCCGGTTCCTCTGTCCGAAAACGCGAAACACTGGGGATACTTTCCCGGATGTTTTCCCCCTTCACCGGTATCACCTCATACCGCGTTAGGGCACCCCTAGCACCGATACTTGTCACGTCATGCATCGCTACGCATCTGCTTGCTTAAATATTTATTGTTTCCTCCCCCTCTTCTCTCGCTAGACACCGAGACCGACGCCGCTGCTACCCAGTACGACTACGGAGTTGACGACCCCCCTCTCTTGCCAGAGCAACCAGGCAAGCCCCCCCCTTGATCACCAGATATCGCCTACTCTCCTCTATACTGCTTGCATTATAGCAGTGTAGCATGTTACTGCTTTCGTTATTCCTATCCTGATGCATAGCCTGTCCTTGCTACTACTGTTGTTACCTTTAACTGCTATCCTACATGCTTAGTCTAGGATGCTAGTATTCCATCCGTGGCCCTACATTCTTGTCCGTCTGCCTTGCTATACTATCGGGTCGTGATCACTCGGGGGTGATCACGGGAATATACTTATATACATAATACATGATACATGTGGTGACTAAAGACGGGTCGGCTCGTAGGAGTACCGGCGAGTGGATCTTTGAGGCGGAGCGACAGGGCAGGTTGAGGTCACCTAGGAGAGAGGTGGGCCTGGCCTTGTCGGCGTTCGTGGATACTTAACACGCTTAACGAGATCTGGGTATTTGATCTAAGTCTGGCCATTTGGTCTATACGCACTAACCAGCTACGTGGGAAAGATATGGGCACTCGGCGTCGTGGTATCAGCCGAAGCCTTCGTGACGTCAGCGACTGAGCGGCGCGCGCCGGATTGGAACGTAAGCCTGCTCTTGTATTAAGGGGGCTAGTTCTGCTTCCGGCCGCCCACGCAACGTGCAGGTGTGCTCAGGGCGATGGGCCCAGACCCCTGCGCGCTTAGGTTTAGACCAGCGTGCTGACCTCTCTGTTGTGCCTAGGTAGGGCTGCGACATGTTGATCTTCCGAGGCCGGGCATGACCCAGGAAAGTGTGTCCGGCCAAATGGGATCAAGCGTGTTGGGTTATGTGGTGCACCCCTGCAGGGAAGTTAATCTATTCGAATAGCCGTGTCCCTCGGTAAAAAGACGACCCGGAGTTGTACCTTGACCTTATGACAACTAGAACCGGATACTTAATAAAACACACCCTTCCAAGTGCCAGATACAGCCCGGTGATCGCTCTCTAGCAGGGCGACGAGGAGGGGATCGCCGGGTAGGATTATGCTATGCGATGCTACTTGGAGGACTTCAGTCTACTCTCTTCTATATGCTGCAAGACGGAGGCTGCCAGAAGCGTAGTCTTCGACAGGATTAGATACCCCCCTCTTATTTTGGCATTCTGCAGTTCAGTCCACTGATATGGCCCCTTACACATATATCCATGCATATGTAGTGTAGCTCCTTGCTTGCGAGTACTTTGGATGAGTACTCACGGTTGCCTTGTTTCCCCTTTTCCCCATCTCTCTACCCGATTGCTGCAACGAGACGATGGAGCCCAGGACCTAGACGCCACCGTCGACGATGACTCCTACTACTCTGGAGGTGCCTACTACTACGTGCAGCCCGCTGACGACGACCAGGAGTAGTTAGGAGGATCCCAGGCAGGAGGCCTGCGCCTCTTTCGATCTGTATCCCAGTTTTTGCTAGCCTTCTTAAGGCAACTTGTTTAACTTATGTCTGTACTCAGATATTGTTGCTTCCGCTGACTCGTCTATGATCGAGCACTTGTATTCGAACCCTCGAGGCCCCTGGCTTGTATTATGATGCTTGTATGACTTGTTTTATTTGTAGAGTTGTGTTGTGATATCTTCCCGTGAGTCCCTGATCTTGATTGTACACATTTGCGTGCATGATTAGTGTATGATTGAATCAGGGGCGTCATAGTCCTCCTCCATGCGCCTCCCGCAATAACAGAAGACGAATGGAGCTAGCTGGAATGTGTAGCTTGTTAGCACGAAACACAAATCCATCGTTAACAACGAACTTGTTCCATGTTCTACCTTCTTTACAATTCTGCAATACATCTTTAAATTCAACATCATGGACATATTGATCTTTGATGGTCTACAAACCAAATATTTTAAAGTCAAGTTGTGAAACCATAGTATAACGACGAGACAATGCATCAGCAATAACATTTTCTTTACCCTTCTTGTTTTTAATGACATAAGGGAAAGTCTCAATGAATTCAACCCATTTAGCATGTCTACGGTTCAGTTTAGCTTGACTTTTAATGTGTTTCAAACATTCATGATCAGAATGTATAACAAATTCTTTGGGCCATAAATAATGTTTCCATGTTTCTAAGGTCCGAACAAGAGCATATAATTCTTTATCATAAGTAGAATAGTTCAGACTAGGCCCACTCAATTTTCCAGAAAAGTATGCAACAGGTTTGCCATCTTCTAATAACAAACCTCCTAATCCAATTCCACTAGCATCACATTCAAGCTCAAAAGTCTTATTAAAATCAGGAAGTTGGAGTAAAGGAGCATGTGTCAACTTATCTTTCAATACCGTGAAAGCTTCTTCCTGTGCGGTACCCCAAACGAAAGGCACATCCTTCTTTGTAAGCTCGTTGAGAGGGGCAGCAATGGTGCTAAAATCTCTCACAAAACGCCTATAGAAACCAGCGAGGCCAAGGAAACTCCTCACTTGTGTGACCATTTTGGGCTGTGGCCAACTCTCAATAGCTTCAATCTTGGCTTTATCAACTTCAATTCCCTGTGGAGTGACAACATAGCCAAGAAAAGATACTCGGTCGATGCAAAAGGTGCACTTCCCAAGGTTACCAAACAAACGTGCATCACGTAGAGCAATAAAAAAACACATAAATGTTCCAAATGTTCTTCCAAAGATTTGCTATAAATCATTATATCATCAAAATAGACCACCACAAATCGTCCAATGAAAGCACGTAAAACTTCGTTCATTAGTCTCATGAAAGTACTAGGCGCATTAGTTAACCCAAAAGGCATGACTAACCACTCATATAAACCAAACTTAGTTTTAAATTTTGTTTTCGATTCATCTCTTCCGGTGTCAAAACCGGCGGATCTCGGGTAGGGGGTCCCGAACTATGCGTCAAGGTCGGATGGTAACAGGAGACAAGGGACACTTTATTTTACCCAGGTTCGGGCCCTCTCGGTGGAGGTAAAACCCTACTCCTGCTAGATTAATATTGATGATATGGGTAGTACAAGAGTGGATCTACCACGAGATCAAGGAGGCTAAACCCTAGAAGCTAGCCTATGGTATGATTGTGTATGATGATGGTTGTCCTATGGACTACAACCCTCCGGTTTATATAGACACCGGATAGGGTTAGGGTTACACAGAGTCGGTTACAATGGTAGGAGATCTCGAATATCCGCACGCCTAGCTTGCCTTCCATGCCAAGAAAAGATCCTTCCGGACATGGGACGGAGTCTTCAATCTTGTATCTTCATAGTCCTGGAGTCCGGCTGAAGGTATAGTCCGGCTATCCGAACACCCCCTAATCCAGGACTCCCTCAGTAGCCCCTGAACCAGGCTTCAATGACGACGAGTCCGGCGCGCAGATTGTCTTCAGCATTGAAAGCCGGGTTCCTCCTCCAAGTTCTTCAAGAAGATTATAAACACCAAAAATAGTGTCCGGCTCTACAAAATAAGTTTCCACATATTGCTATATAGAGAATTAACACAAATCAAATCCGCTGACGTATTCCGCAGTGCGTCATAACACTGCGACCAAGCCTTCTATATAAATTGCTTTCATTGTTCCACCTTAGCGTGTTTAGCGAGGCGGTTTCCTTGGCACGTCTTGTCAAAGCAGAGATCATGTGCCCCCTTTAACGGGATTGTCATTAATACAGACGTGGGTAACCCAACCACGCCATTTACCACGGCGTTTGGGAGGCAAGTGAGTTTTATTAGGTAGGTGGGGACGCCTAACCGTACCTGCTTATATAAAGGGATAAGGATTCACCTTTTTAACCTACGCCTTCTTCCTCCTTTGCCAATCCATCTCTCGCGAACTCAAGCTCCAGCGCCCAAGTCCGCTCTTCCTTCCTCAACCTTCTCCAACAATGTCCGGAGCGGGAGGCAAGTGGATGGTCTCCTCCGTTACGGAGGCTCAAGTAAAAAAGTTAAGGAAAGCCGGATACTTGTCCAAGGACATCCCGCATCGGCTTCCTGAGAAGGGGCAGCTTCTTCCTACCCCAAGGCCCCATGAGAGGGTAGTTTTTCTTCCCCACTTCCTCCGCGGACTGGGCTTTCCACTTCACCCATTTGTCCGGGGGCTCATGTTCTACTACGGCCTGGATTTCCACGATCCGGCCCCGAACTTTGTTGCCTGAGTGTACTGTAGCACTCAACGCTCCCGAACAAGAACACACTACAAACCACAAAGCAGCAGTAGGGTTTTACGCATCCGTGCGGCCCGAAGCTGGGTAAACCCCTTGTGTGCATCGCCTCGATCCTCTCTTCGCGCGACCTCCGCCCCCCGCCGAACTAGAAAGGGGCTCGGTCCCCATAGGTGTTCGTAGAGGCAGATTTCCCCCGAGATCTTTGGCGCGCCAGGTAGGGGGCGTCGAGGTTGTGTGAACCTGATCCGGCGTCTGCACAGGCTAGATCTCCATCATCTTCATCGACATGCCACCGAAGAAGAAGGCTCCGGAGGTGGCTGGTCCGTCCGCGTCGAACCCACCGCCCCTGGAGCAAACGGGTGGTGGGGACGGCACCGGCGGCGGAACGGGCGTCGCCGAACCAGCTCGTGGTGCCACGGCGTCCGAACATGCACTGCGCCCCTCTCAGGAGGCACGGGACCAGCAGCGTCTTGGCACTCACTGTACCATACGCTCGCTGGACCCAGATTGAGCTGGCGGATCCCAGGGTGCTCAAGGCCAGCATACACACCAACGTGCTGGCGCGAGCGTGGCGCGACTGCCTGGTCCGGGTGTTTCTCCTTCAAACATAGTTAGAAGTTCGAGCACATCCCGCTCCACGCGCCGCTCGCCACCGCTGCCCGCCACTCCAGCAGAAGCTCTAGCACGAGCTCAACTGCTCCTAGACTACCCTCCAACGGCAGACAAGCTCGACTACTGGAGGGCCACGATACAGAGTCTCATCGGCTTCGCTAACGGCGACACCCCGTTGCAGCACAGTGCGTCACAGCCGCGGCAGGTCGGCCAGGCGAGAACCGATGGCGCCAAGACCGGTGGGGGTGCGACCACCGTGCATTCCCCGCCCCAAAGGCAAAGATCGCCGACTCGCCGGAGCCATCACGACAACGACTCCACCGCGTCGTCACATCCACAAACTCGTCGCGATCAACGCCAAGTTCTTCACGAACGAGAGCAAGAGGACGCTCGTACGCGCATCGAGCGTCGGAGAGAAGCGCGGCGTCAATCAGACCAGCGCGCTGGGCCCTCTGTCGACATGCATGCGCCAAGGGGGCCAGGCGACCTGCCGTACGCGGTAGGCTGCCCTGCGTTCACCCGTGAGCTGCGGCAAGTCCAGTGGCCCAGCACGAAGAATTTCAAGCCAGACATACCAGAGAAGTACGACGGCAAGTCGCATCCGTCGGAGTTCCTCAGCATCTACACCATTGCGGTGCAGGCTGCTGGAGGGCGAGACGACAAGATCCTTGCCAACTACTTCCCGCTGGTACTCAAATCCAACGTCAGATCCTGGCTCATGCACTTGCCGGATAACTCCATAACCTCCTGGACAGACTTGTGCCATCAGTTTGTTGGCGCCTTTACAGGCGGCCACAAACCCCATGGCCAAGCGAGCGACCTTCATCTGCTCGTCCAGAAGGAAGGGGAATCCTTGCGCAAGTTCATCCAGAGATTCAGCCGCGTACACTACAACATCCCAGACGTCCACCCTGTCGCGGTCATCAGCGCGTTCCATCAGAACGTGCGTAACCGCAGGATGCGGGAGGAGATGGCGATGTGCAAGATCAAAGACGTCAGCGAGCTATATGCCCTGGCCGACAAGTGTGCACGTGCTGAGGAAGGAAGGAAACTACCCGGAGAGAACACTGGAGCAGGAGAATCTGACAGTGAGGATACCGCCCCGGCAAGGAAGAACCGGCGGTGGAGCAACAGGAAGAAGAAGAGCCAAGAAGTACTGGTTGTTGAGCAGTCCGGCGATGAAGGCACCGCCAAGAAGGCCCAGGCTGGTTGCTCCAACAAGGAGGTTGCCGGATGCGCCAACTGCCAGGCTGTGGCGGTCGCCGACAAGCGGGACGGCACCAACAAACAGTACTGCAAGATCCACCGCACCAAGGGCCATGACCTCCAGAGCTGCAAGCAGGTCGAGCGGCTCGTCGAGCTGCAAAAGGCCGAGTACGAGCGGCGCGACAAGGAGAGAGCCCGGGGAGGTGGCGGAGGATCAGGCACGAAGCGCCCCGGCCAGGGAGGACGCCGCGACAAGGACAAGCAGCGGCAAGCAGACAGACCTCCCTGCGGCCGCGACAAGAACGAAGACGACGACGAAGACGAAGACATGGATGATGTCGAGACCAGTGAGCAGGAGTTTCAGAAAGCCACAGAGGTCTTGTGCGTAGACGGCGGTGCTTCTCTGCATACTTCTCACCGCTAGCTCAAGCAGTGGGCGCGGGAAGTCAATGCAGCGGAACCACCCGTCGAGTCGCGCAAGTCTCTGAAATGGTCCAGCACGCCTATCATCTTCGATATTGAGGACCACCCTGACCGCACAACTGCGATCGGGTGCTTGCCGATGTTGGTCTCACCAACAGTCCGCAACCTCAAGGTCACTAAGATGCTAGTCGACGGCGGGGCCGGCTTGAACCTGATCTCCTCCGCTGTGCTCCAGAAACTCCAAGTCCCCGACAGCGAGCTCGAAGAGACCGGCACGTTCCAAGGAATCAACCCGGGAAGGAGCAAGCCGAAGGGGAAGATAACGTTGCCAGTGACATTTGGCAGCGAGCTGAACTTCAGGACAGAGAGGATCACTTTTGACGTTGCCGATTTTCCATTGCCCTACAATGGAATTCTCGGCCGTCCGGCGCTCGCCAAGTTCATGGCGGCCTCTCACTACGCATACAACATGCTCAAGATGCCAGGCCCGATAAGCGTCATCTCTATCCCCGGCGACAAGAAGGATGCCCTTATCTGTGCCGACAAGATCTACCGGGAAGCAGCAGCCGCGACGGATCACAAGCCACTTGCCGCTGAAGCTCCCGGAGGGAAGAAGAAGACCAAGCCCGGCAAGTGCTCTGGTGCCCACTCCGGCAAGCGCACCTCTTCGGAGTGCTGCGCTACCGTCGAGGACGCGCCATCGAGCTCCACCGGCAAGAGTAAGAAGTCAATGGCAGCCTCGCCAACGACCAAGAAGGTGTCCGCCAAGGAGGACGGCACTGGTGGTACCTTCACCATCAGTGCCACTCTCGACCCCAAATAGGAAAGCGCGCTCATTGCTTTCCTGCGGGCGAATGTCGATGTGTTTGCCTGGCAACCATCTGACATCCCCGGCGTTCCCAGGAAAGTGATTGAGCACCACCTCGCCGTCTGTCCTCATGCGCGGCCCGTCAAGCAGAGAGTCAGGAAGCAAGCGGTGGAACGCCAAGAGTTCATCGCGGAAGAGATCAAGAAGTTGGAAGCGGCAGGCCTTGTCAGAGGTGTGCTCCATCCGACGTGGTTGGCCAATCCTGTTGTCGTGCGCAAAGCAAATGGGAAATGGAGGCTTTGCATCGACTTTACTAATGTTAACAAAGCTTGTCCCAAAGATCCCTTTCCCTTGCCGCGCATTGACCAGATTGTTGACTCCACGGCCGGATGTGACCTGCTTTCATTTCTTGACGCATACTCAGGGTACCATCAGATCTTCATGGCTGAAGAAGATGAGGAAAAGACCGCATTCATCACTCCATGTGGCACGTACTGTTTCGTACGGATGCCTTTCGGTTTGAAGAATGTCGGTTCGACGTTTGCGAGGGTTGTCCATACCGCTTTTGAGCCGCAAATCCACAGAAATGTGGAAGCCTACATGGATGACATAGTGGTCAAAAGCAGGAACAGGGCAACCCTGATTCAAGATTTAGAAGAGACCTTTACGAACCTGCGCAGGATCAGCCTCAAGCTCAACCCCGAGAAGTGCGTGTTTGGAGTCCCTTCCGGCAAGCTTCTCGGGTTCTTCGTGTCTCAGCGAGGAATCGAAGCCAATCCAGACAAAATCAAGGCCATCGAGCAGATTGAAGCACCAACACGCGTCAAGGATGTACGAAGGCTTGCCGGCTGCGTCGCGGCTCTCAGCAGGTTTATTTCCAAGTCTGCAGAATGCGCCCTGCCATTTTTCAAAGTTTTGAAAAAGGCAGGTCCAGTAAAATGGACTCCGGAAGCGGAGGCTGCGCTGCAGGACTTGAAGAAATACCTGTCCTCCGCTCCAATACTTGTCGCGCCTAAACCACAAGAGAAGTTGCTGTTGTACCTGGCGGCAACCAACCAAGTGGTTAGTGCTGCGTTAGTAGCGGAGAGGGAGGCAGATGATGAGCTAGCAACCACGGCAAGCGCGTCCAGCGACAAGCAAGAGGCTTCCCCGACAAGCCCTGGCTCCGACAAGGATGAATCTGCGCAGGAGCGAGTGGAGGTGCAGAAGAAGAGAATGGTGCAGCGCCCAGTTTACTTTGTCAGCTCTCTTCTGCAGGGGGCTAGGTCAAGGTACTCTGGTGTGCAGAAATTGCTTTTCGGCCTTCTCATGGTCTCAAGAAAGCTGCGCCATTACTTCCAAGCACATGATATTACAGTTGTCACCCGCTTTCCGCTGAAGAGGATACTGCAGAATCCAGAAGCAACAGGCAGGATTGTCGAGTGGGCACTGGAACTGTCAAGCTTCGGTCTCAAATTCGAGAGCACTTCAACTATCCAAAGCAAAGCATTGGCGGAATTCATAGCAGAGTGGACACCGACACCAGACGAAGAGATCCCAGAGACAAGCATCCCCGTCAAAGAAGCAAGCAAAGAGTGGCTGATGTATTTTGATGGTGCTTTCTCGCTGCAAGGCGCCGGTGCTGGCGCGTTGCTTATCGCGCCCACCGGAGAGCATCTCAAGTACATAGTCCAGATGCACTTCCCCAAGGAGCAAGCAACCAACAATACTTCAGAGTATGAAGGGTTGCTCGCCGGTCTCAGGATCGCGGCAGAACTTGGGATGAAGAAGCTCATTGTCAGGGGTGACTCGCAGCTTGTCGTCCGCCAAGTGAACAAAGATTACCAGAGTCCATTGATGGAAGCGTACGTTGATGAAGTGAGGAAGCTAGAAGAGCGCTTTGACGGCCTGCAAATGGAACACATTCCAAGAGCTGAGAACGACATTGCTGATGGCCTGTCAAAGTGCGCAGCACTTAAGTTACCTGTGGAACCAGGAACCTTTGTGCTCAAGCTGACTCAGCCATCCGTGACACCATCAACCGGACAGAGCAAGAAGAGGAAGTTGGTCTCCGGCGACTATCTTCCGGCAGAGCTCCCCGGAGCCGCCGCCAAGAAGGTCCCCAAGATCGACGCCAAGAGCGCTGAGGAGCCGTCTGCTCCGGCAAACCCCAGGGTTTGTTCCGTAGAAGCAGGCGCTCCCGACAAGTTTTGCCTCGGCAAGCTTGCCGGGGAACGTCAAGCTCCGGCTGAGCCCCAGATCCTCGCCGTAGAAGCGGACGTTCCCGCGGCAGCAAATGTGCCTTCAGTCCTTGTTGTCGAGCCACAGGCTCCAGCATGGGCGCAGCAGACTGTCCATTTCCTCCAGAACGGAGAACTTCCCGAAGAACAAGAAGAAGCGGAAAGAGTAGCCCGGCGCTCGAGTATGTACCAGTTCGTCGACAACACGCTGTACAGAAGAGGGCGCAACGGTGTGAAATTGAAGTGTATTTCCCGGGAAGACGGACAAAAGCTGTTGGCAGAGATACATGGAGGCATATGTGGTCACCACATTGGCGCCAGAGCACTTGCCGGCAAAGCGTTTCGGCAAGGTTTCTTCTGGCCGACAGCCCTCCAGGATGCAACTGCATAAGTAACCAAGTGTGAAGCGTGCCAGTTCCATTCCAAGCAGATACACCAGCTAGCTCAAGCTCTCCAGACGATCCCTTTATCCTGGCCATTTTCGGTCTGGGGGCTCGACATCCTCGGCCCCTTCCCCCGAGCTGTCGGGGGCTTTGAGTACTTGTACGTCGCAATCGACAAGTTCACAAAGTGGCCGGAAGTGGAACCAGTAAGGAAGGTGACAGCACAGTCAGCAGTCAAGTTCTTCAGGTCGATTGTTTGCCGCTTCGGGATCCCCAACAGGATCATCACCGACAACGGTATGCAATTCACGAGCCGCGCCTTCATGCAATACGTCCAAGATCTCGGCGCCAAGGTCTGCTTCGCTTCTGTTGCTCATCCCAGGAGCAACGGTCAAGCGGAAAGGGCCAATGCCGAAGTGCTGCGCGGGCTCAAGACCAGAACTTTCGACAGGCTGCACAAGTGCGGAAGAAACTGGATCGAGGATCTGCCGGTGGCTCTTTGGTCGATCAGAACGACGCCAAATCGAGCCACTGGCCAGACACCATTTGCTCTAGTCTATGGAGCAGAAGCAGTTACCCCCACGGAACTCGTATACGGGTCACCTTGAGTGCTCGCTTATGATGAGCTTGAGCAAGAGCGGCTGCGTGAAGATGACGCGCTGCTCCTTGAGGAAGATCGTCTTCAGGCTGCTGTGCGAGCCTCTCGCTACCAGCAAGCTTTGCGTCGCTACCATAGCCGCAAAGTTAAAGCCAGAAGCTTCGAGGAAGGCGACCTTGTTCTTCGGCGCGCTCCGTCCGCCAAGAATCATAACAAGTTGACGCCGAAGTGGAAGGCCCTTACCGGGTGAGACGAGTCACGAGGCCCGGCGCTGTCCGCCTTGAGACCGAAGATGGCACTCCGATGAGCAACTCCTGGAATATTGAGCATCTTCGTAAGTTTTACCCGTAAGGCGCGGTTGTCGGACCCCGTCCGGCAACCACCCTTTTGTACAAGTCTTGCCGCTGTTGCATGTAATCCTTTGTACAAAGCCAGGCGCAGACCCTGTGCAGCAGTAAATGAAGCGCTGGCGCCCTAAGTTTTAGCATGCATGCTAAGTCGAGTCTCGTCCTTGGTTAGGGTTGATAGTGCCTAACAGCTGCTAACCCCTAGCTTAGAGGTCGGGTCTGCGTCCTATTTTCCTGTTCTTTCGTTTCCCTTGGTTCGCAGGGTTTTGCATATCCTGGCCAGACCGCTTAAGGACGAAGAAGAGAAGAAGGGCGGACCAGCATCTGGTCCCCAGCAAACCAGTGTTGCCGGGGGCTGCAAGTACAAAGATTCGCCCGCGGCAAGCCAAAGTTGCCGGGGGCTGCAATCCCAGATAAGTTTTTCATCCCTTATCATGCATTCTCTTATGGACTGAGGAAGGCGAAAACCTTGTTTCTTCCTAAAAAGCTGCCGTGCTCCCTTAACTCTGGGCCCCAGAGCGCGTTCCTGGGGCCAGTTTTGGTAGTAGCCGCGGCGGCAAAGGAACAGAATGAGGAGCCCGAACCCGCCTCATCCCTACCTCCGCCAAAAGCGTGAGGAAGGTCGAGTGGCGCGGGAAGACGGCAGGGCCAGTTGCCGGGCAAAGAAGTGTCTATCTTAACGATATAAAGGATTCGCTCCTTGGCGTGGGTTTTACCCGCGAGACAAATGGCCCGGCAAACATCCCCTTTTCATTAAAAATATTCCGCTCAGGTACAGTTCAGAGAGAATGAAAAACATGAGAGATGGGATTACAAGCTTTAAATGCAACTAGAGCCCGAAGGCTTACAAGTTAAAAAGAGATAAGGTGCCCGTAATCCCTTTCTTGTCTCTCTCCTCAGGAGGTAGGACAAGGAGGCGAAAGGGGCAAAAGGGGCGCCTAGACGAGCTACGGGTGGCAGAAGACACCAACAGAACGCCCCGGGGGCCGTCTGAAGGCTAGGTGGTGGTGGCGCCTCCGGAAGCAGGGCTCGACGGGGCGGCAGGACGTCAGCATGCTGTCGAGGGCACCTCGCCCTCGTACTCCGACTTGACGGCCTTGCCGCCAGCCCTCTTCCTCTTCCGCAGCCTCGCCACTCCAGCCGCCCAAGGACACGACACCGAGAAGCTCAAGGAGCCGGCGACACGGATGATGGGGTCGCCGGTGCCACGCGGAGCCGCGACCGACGCCTAGTCGGACCCGTCATCCCGACGACCACCACCCTCGTCGTCGCTGTCGCTCCCCTCCTCGTCACTCTCGCTCGAGGAGGAGCCTTCGCTGTCGAAGGAGCTATCCACGCAGCACCGGGCCCGGGTCCCGAAGCACCCGAAGACCTTGACGGAGAGGAGATCGACCTCCATCAACTTAAAATGGAGGGTGAACCCCTCCATCAAGCTGTGGATACGGGCGAACGTCTTCCACCCTCAACCAAGATACATCACGCCGGGGGCTGGGGACTCAACGTGGACCCGCGTGCCGCTGATCCCGCAGCCCCTCATGCGCAGTCTTAGCGTCTCGGGTTGTTCCATCTCCATCACGCTTGCGAAGGGGGCCGGGAGACGGAGGCGACGACGAGGCGCCCGGCGCAGCCTGTCGAAGAACTCGCAAGGGTCGTCCCCGATGTGGACTGCCGTGAGAAGAGGGGCCGCTGGCGGAGGCGAGGCCGGCGCGTCGCCCCGTCCGCCTCGTCCCCGAGCGCCTCGGCCTCGTCCACGACCTCGTCCACGACCTCGCCCCCTCCCCCTTCCCCTTACGGTTGGCTCTGCCACCGCGGGTGCAAGGGGAGGAGGGGCGCGTTGCCTAGCGGCGACCCTCGCCGCCACCGATGAAGGACCAGGATTCCCTTTCTCCATGGCGAATGGAGAGAGGGGATCAGAAGCTGAAGATAAGCAAAGATGGAGGAGTGTGGGTTTTCATCGCCCCCCCTCTTGCTCTTTATAAAGGAGCAGGGTGGGGGCTCGACCGCCCCGCTCAGCCAATCAAGACGCAGGAAGAGCAGGCGACTGGGACCGGCCTGCTGCCTCGGCCCGGTTTCCTGCCTCCACCGTCCGTGACCCCAGGTGCATGGAAGCTGCGTGGCTGGCGTGCAGGACCGAGGCGACGGATGAGGCGACCTCCCCTCGCCCCATGATCATGGGGAGCGGACGCCTCGGAAATCGCGCCTCGGCCCCGTCCAGCAAACGAGTCGCGCCTCCACGCCTCCCTCCACTTATGGAGATAGCGCGAACCGTCCCCCTTTATTGCGACGTGACGCATGCCTGCGGGGCTCAGCCCCGCGCACGCCGCCCACGTCACGCACACCTCTCCCCATGATGCCGCGTTCGACGCGTGCCGTTCGGGGCGAGCGTGGTGGATGCAGAAGAAGATGCAGCGTGACCCAGGCCGCGCGTGCCCGTGCACTGTTTTAGGCCTGGCCCAACAGCGCTCGGCACCGTGTATGGCCCAGGCCCGGGGGCTCCTGTCGGTGTACTAAAATAGGGGTACCTTAGTACCCCGAACTTGTGCACGGGCAGTCGTAGCACCCCACGGCAAGGCTTGCCAGGCGATCGCCAAAACTCTCCATGGTCCCTTTTTGGGCCATCCAAGAACAAAGTATTCGAGCCAAGGCCCCGGCAGGAGGAGCTTGCCAGGAAGGCCACCCGAAGAGAGCAAGGCCCCGGCAAGAGGAGCTTGCTGGGACGGTCGCTTGAAGCACAAGGCCCCGGCAAGAGGAGCTTGCCGGGAAGGCCGACCAGGGCACGAGAAGAGACTTGCTGCGACGCGCCACGCGTCCCGGCAAGTACCGGTGAGCAACAAGCTCCCGGGCGCGACATGGCATCAACCGCGGCAAGACGCTTGCCGCGGCAAGTCACCACCCCGCGCCTGCGTTCCAGCTCATCCACCCACGCGTCGCTCTGGGGCCATTCCAGGCATACATGGCGAGAGGCTGCGCAGCCAGGGGCATGCGGTGGCGAAGCAACGCTGACAGGGTAGCCGTCGTGGCAAACGGTGGCGCCCCTGACGGTCCCTTTTCTGCACTGTTTGGGCGACCCAGATGGGCATTTAATGCCCTTGTCCCCTGCCGTCAGAGTTAGGTATGCCAGCACTGTGCAAACAGCTGTACCCAACACAGCGTTTTCCAGTTTTACCCCCGCCTACGTTGCCACGTGTGGGTAACCCCTTGCGCATATAAAAGGAGGCCCCATGCGCAACGTGAAAGAGGAGAAGGAGGAGGCCACTCACGCTCGGTCTGATTAGTTGCCTGAGTGTACTGTAGCACTCAGCGCTCCCGAACAAGAACACAATACAAACCACAAAGCAGCAGTAGGGTTTTACGCATCCGTGCGGCCCGAAGTTGGGTAAACCCCTTGTGTGCATCGCCTCGATCCGCTCTTCGCGCGACCTCCGCCCCCCGCCGAACCAGAAAGGGGCTCGGTCCCCATAGGTGTTCGTGGAGGCAGATTTCCCCCGACATAGATGATGTAAAATACATCACCAAAAAGTGCTAGATGTAAAACGCATCAGCCGTGCCACGGCCACTCCGACAGATGCTGTAAGTACTGTTCACTGTGAACTTAACTGAAGAAAATGAACTTCATAGTCGAAACTGAATTTTACTGTCGAAACTGATTGAACTAGTAACAGAGCATTGCAATAGATGTTTAGGGCGTTCGAGCACTAGTAGCAGAGAAGCAGTGATCTAAATCAGCAGACGCTCGAGCAGGGAACGCACTAGCAGAGAGCAAGTCGTGCAGTAGCACCACGAGCGAGTGCTAAAGCAGCAACTCCTGTAGCTGCCGGAGGTCGTGCAGCAGCAGCAGCGACAGCGCAAGCGAGAGCAAGAGCAGAGCAGCGTCACGAACGAAAGCAGGAGCAGTGCAGCAGCGCGACCGACAAGCAAGAACAGAGCCGCAGCACGAGCGAGAGCCGGAGCAGCTATAGCTAGTGCCGTTGTGGAAGTCGTCGCCGAGGAAGCAACGACATGGGGGATAGACGACATGGATGATGTGGACAGCGATGGCGCCGTCGATGGAGACACGCCATGTCTGCTCGGTATCGAGCACCGGCAACCCCGTGAGATCGAATAAAAGATAAAATGCAGCGGTGAGTGCAGAACCTCCTTGGTTGCGCCGAGTTGGCCTCGGCTTCATCGGAGGAATTGGTGGGGGTGTTGCGGTTCCGGTGGGGCAGGTCAAGACGGCGCTGTGAGGATTGAGGTGGCGTGATAGATAAGGTGAACGTCGGGGCAGCTCCTTGGAGGTGGAGGACAGGGCGGCTGATCCGGCGGGACGACGAGATCGACAATGGATCCTCGTCTGGTGCGGTGGATGAGGGACGGCGAGCTGTTGCGGTGGATGATGTAGTCGGGGAAGAGTCTCCGGCTGGGCGGCGGTCGGGAGGACGATGGAGGAGCGTGGGGTTTCGCGGGTTTTGGCGGCCTCGGTGTATGAATGGGGGGTGCAAAGGGGGAGGGAGGGATCCAACCTTAGGGACGCGCTTGTCCGAAATGTAGGGTAAGTTACCAGCGTACCCCCACCGGTTTTGACATCGCGACGTGGAGCTTCATTTCCGGCTGAGGGGTAGAAGGGGGACTTCGCGTGTCTGGGCTGCGGGAGCGATTTCGGATGAGGAGGGAGTTCTCGCGCGCTTCCAAATTTCAGGATAACAAGGCGCGGCGCGGGTTGAAGAAGCGGGAGTTTCAAAGCAGGTGAGACAAAAGATACTCGAGCTTGAAAATTTCGGGATAACAAGGTGCGGATTCCTTGGTTCGGCAGAACAAACTTAATGTGTAAAAAAACAATTCATACAAGACACAAGAGAGTCATGTCCCCTTTTACTATATTGCTATAGATGCCATTGAAAAAACTACAAGAAAATGTAAAAAAAAACGGGAGAACAAGATTACCCTACACAGTACCAAATTGATTCGCACTTCCCTCAACAAGAACAAAAGACAAATAAATTCCCACCAAAGAAAGAGTAATGTCCCTTTTTATATGATTACAGATGCCATGATCTCGAATTTCAATTTTTGAATCCACGTTATGTTGAATTAGAATATATCATTAGGTGACCTTGTGGTTTATAATTTATGTAGTCGTACATTTTGATCTTCCGTCATATATGAACATTTTACTCCACCATGTGAACATATGTATTGTTGTCTACCATATGGACTAAATTTGAATCAATTTTCCTTATTTGAATACGATTATTGTCAAGTTATACAATAATTTAAATATTATCTCGATAACGAAAAACATACATGTACCATACGCTCTCCAATTCAAATATTTGTATCCATTTTATGTTGAATTCAAATCATAGTACATTATTGGTCTAGGTAGCGAGATGTTTGGGATAATCTAAACCCTATTTTCATACATATAATTTTTGGCTGAATTGGGACAAGTTTTCGTATAAGCCTCTTGCAAAACCGGAGATTCTCTCAACAAGCCTCGTGGTTCCGAGAGGGAACGTGTCACCTTTGTGTGCGAAACGATATACGCTGCCTCCCCCCTGATTTTATTTACAGAGGCAACATAGAACTATATGAGTGCCCTATTAATTTTTGAAATTATTTCAGGTTCATTTGGCCTTTTTATACATTAATTGAGTTTCTGGACTTTTAATGTGCATAATCTAAATATGAATTGCATGCACATGCTCCGGTGCACCAAAGTGGGTTGAAAAATCACATGTGTGTCCTTGGTTGAATTTCTAGGTCCCATGGAAGAAATGAGAATGAAATTCAAACATCTGAGCATCATGACTGGGCCGAGAACATCGAGAAACTTTGATTTTAAATTCATGTAAATCCAAAACTCGCCTGGAAATCATGAAACTTGGCATGGTGTCATGTCATGGCACTAACATGTTGTGGTAAAAAATTGGGCCGATTTGGAAGCTCGTGGTTCTAAGAGGGAACGTGCCACCTTTGAGTGTGAAACGATATACGCTGCCTCCCCTTTGAGTTTCTTGACAAAGGCAACGTAGAACTACATTAGTGCCCTGTTAAATTTTGGAATTATTTCGGGTTTGTTTGTCGTTTTTATACATTAATTGAGTTTCTAGTCATTTAATGTGCATAAGTCAAATTTGAACTACAAGCACATGCTCTCGTGCACCAAAGTTGGTTGAAAAATGACATTTGTGTCATCCCATGCAAGAAATGAGAATCAAATTCAAACATCTGGGCGTCGTGGCTCAGCCGAGAACATTGAGAAACTTGGTTTAAAAAATTTTCAAAATCCAAAACACGTCTGAAAATCATGAAAGTTGGCATGGATGTCATGTCATGGTACTACCATGTTGTGGTAAAAAAATTAGCCGAATAGGAACAGATTTTGGCATAAGCTTCTTGCAAACCCAAGCTTCTCTCAAGAAGGCTCGTGGTTCTGAGAGGGAATGTGCCACCTTTGAGTGCAAAACGATATACGTTGTCCCCCTTGAGATTATTTACAAAGGTAACATCGAACTACATGAGTGCCCTGTTAAATTTTGGAATTATTCCGGCTTCGTTTGGCCTTATTTACACATTAATTGAGTTTTTGGTCATTTAATGTGCATAATTCAAATTTGAACTACAAGCACATGCTCCCGTCCACCAAAGTTGGTTGAAAAATCACATTTGTGTCCTCGGGTGAATTTCTAGGTCCCATGCAAAAAATGAGAATCAAATTCAAACATCTGGGCATCGTGGCTCGGTCGAGAACATTGAGAAACTTGGTTTTAAAATCATGAAACTTGGCATGGTGTCATGTGATGGTAGTACCATGCCGTGGTAAAAAAATTGGCCGAATAGGAACAAATTTTGGTATAAGCTTCTTGCAAATCGGAGCTTCTCTCAAGAAGGCTCGTGGTTCTGGGAGGGAACATGTCACCTTTGTGTGCATAATTCAAATTTGAAATACAAGCACATGTTCCAGTGCACCAAAGTTGGTTGAAAAATCACATGTGTGTCCTCGGGTAAATTTCTAGGTTACATGCAAGAAATGGGAATGAAATTCAAAATTCTGGGCGTCGTGGCTGGGTTGGAAACATTGAGAAACTTAGTTTTTTAATTCCTGTAAATCCAAAACACGCATGAAAATAATGAAACTTGGCTTGGTGCCATGACATGGCACCAACATGTTGTGGTAAATTTGCAGTCCGATTTGCGAAGGCGCACACATTAACAATCAACAAAGTCATTTTGGAACAAGTGTTGTCACATTACAATTGGAAACACAAGTATTGTTGAAACCATGGGCGTTCTACTTACTAGTACCATTTACGTGCCACCACGCGTCCCCATTTTATATTAGCTAGGAGGCGCCGCGCCCTGCAGGGTAGCTATTTGAATAGTACGAGAGGCGTGCGATCAGACCCCTGCGCGTGCTTATCGGGAGGAGAGCCCTTTGACCTCCATCTGCCGTCCACCTCTGTCCCAAGGTCTCCATTAATGGCGCCCGAGCCTCTATTTAATGGCGTGGCTATGTCTCACTCGACTGAGATTTAAGAGAGAAAAAAGAAAATCTAAAAGCACGGATCTTGATGTAAGATCCGACGGACCTATATAGCATCTACTGCGAGTTATAGCAAGACTAATGAATATATAAGGACGATTAATTTTTTTTTTGATCAAAGAAGGGCTTGTCCCTTCCGATTTTCATTACTGAAAACCACCAAAATTCACAAGAAGTTCAGCACAAATCCAGCCTAACACGAAGGACTAAAAGCTACCAGATTGAAATCGCAACATCCTAAGAGGCCAACAAAGGCCAAACATCCGCGCTAGAACCCAACATTACAACCGACAACACAATCCACATCCTAAACCGATTATTACATCAAAAGAAACCAGGAAACTGAAGGAAGCCCAACAGCAACTAGAAGAACAACAACGCCAGGGTCGCCACAGCAAGAGTTTTCTTCATCGCAGCCTCGCAACATTGATCTTCCACAGAAAGATAAGGATGATTAATTGTCTTACATAATTAGAAAGATAATTAAAAAATCCACATGCGGCTACGCCCGAAATACACAAGGGCAAAAGAAGAAGGAAGACAAGGATCTAGCTCGCTGATCTCTACTTTCTTGATGTGTTGCTGCAGGCCGCGGGAACTAGTCTTCGCGGCGAGCGGCGATGAGCTCTTTCGTGTCCTCAAGACGATGCTTGAGAACATCCACGGATTCCTCCACCAGCCTTTGGCGCTCGTTGCGGAGCATGTCATTCTCGTCCATAAGTTTCTTGACGATGACGCTGGTCCTCTTCAACAAGGCACTGGTCTCCTCCTGCTGGTCTGCACTTCGGACGATCTTCTCGCTCAGCAGGTCACGCTCGGCCCGGAGCCTCTCATTGCCCTCCCTTAGTGCACCGATAGCTTGTTCAAACGAGGCTTTCAAATCGTCCTGCAACCTCGCAAAATGGGAGATCTGATTCATCTGGCCATGGACGATCGCAAGCATGCGCCTGTAACAGTCGTCGCCTGCACGTGAGAAATTTTCCCAGGTCATCGCGGCGCGGCGGGACATCTCTGCTGCTTCCACGGCGCGGCCGGACCAGTCTGCTGCATCGACGGTGCGGCGGGACCTCCGTGCTGCTTCAGCGGCATGGCGGGACCTCTGTGCTGCTACTTCCGCGCGGCGGGACATGTCGGCTGCTCTCGCAGCGAGGCGAGACATCTCTCGTGATTCCGCTTCCATGCTCGCCTCTCCCTGGTGGTAATCTCTCAACCCAGAACTCACGCTGGCCATGGCAGACGCAAGAGAAGGATGCTGAATGGCTTGTTTGTTTTTGTGGATGAGGAGTTGAGGAGGAATGCACAGTCATCTTGGCATACTAGTATTTATAACCGAGTACTAATACGCTCCTAAGTGGGAAACCGTTTAGGTTGTGATCGGTGTGAACATGTTTGCAATTCAATATAGCGTGGAGTAATTTGGCATGTGATGAGACGCAAGCTCAAAATTTATTGACGGTTCAAGTTTCGAAGTGCGGCACTATTCCCGGATGGAGTAATTCTTTTTCTACTCTCTCCTTTCCGGTTTTATAGGGCTTATCTCAAAATTTTAGTTTTTCCCATTATATAAGGCTCAATTTGGTTGTTCCCCAACACATGTTCAGACTCCAAGGTGCATTAAATCATTGCATGCAAGTATTAAGAGAAAATTGACCAATGCATGTACTTTATGCACGCATGCATTGCAATTAATGCATTGATAAACATAATTTTTTTATCGCCACCAAAACCCACCATTTCTTAAGCTAAAGTAGACCAAGGTAATCCCTATATTAGCATATTACTAAGATAAACAGAAGGCACTCTAGAAACATTTAGGACGTGAGCTTGTCAATCTGAATGTGGAGGGACACAAGCTTAGCCCCGGCCAGCAGCTTGGGCGGAACTGTCAAGAAGGTCAGCTCCTGCATGTCGACATCGCCGGTATCCTTACTGCTTGTCACCTCCATTTCCACCTTGACGGCGTCGGTCGTGCCTTTGGGCTACCCCGGCGGGCCGTTCGCCCACAGCTTGGCCACGTAGTGCGGCAGTGGGGACGCCCCCGCTCTGATGTAGACGACTGACACGACGATAGGCGCGCCGATGTCGAGCACGCCGCCGACCAAGAAAAATGCGCGGCGGTCCTCCTCCGCGAACAGCAAGAGTCGTGGCTCCGACAGTGGCACTTGCAGCTGGAGCACCTTGCCGTACTGGATCATGTGCACGGGCATGGGATGCGCGGTGCTAATGTGGTGGTAGAGCGCCGGCGGCGGGCCTTCGTAGCCGCAGACGGGCACGGGACATTTGAAGGAAATATGCCCTAGAGGCAATAATAAAGTTATTATTTATTTCCTTATTTCATGATAAATGTTTATTATTCATGCTAGAATTGTATTAACCGGAAACATAATACATGTGTGAATACATAGACAAACAAAGTGTCACTAGTATGCCTCTACTTGACTAGCTCGTTAATCAAAGATGGTTATGTTTCCTAACCATGGACAAAGAGTTGTTATTTGATTAACGGGATCACATCATTAGGTGAATGATCTGATTGACATGACCCATTCCATTAGCTTAGCACCCGATCGTTTAGTATGTTGCTATTGCTTTCTTCATGACTTATACATATTCCTATGACTATGAGATTATGCAACTCCCGTTTGCCGGAGGAACACTTTGTGTGCTACCAAACGTCACAACGTAACTGGGTGATTATAAAGGAGCTCTACAGGTGTCTCCAAAGGTACAGGTTGGGTTGGCGTATTTCGAGATTAGGATTTGTCACTCCGATTGTCGGAGAGGTATCTCTGGGCCCTCTCGGTAATGCACATCACATAAGCCTTGCAAGCATTGCAACTAGTGAGTTAGTTGCGAGATGATGTATTACAGAATGAGTAAAGAGACTTGCCGGTAACGAGATTGAACTAGGTATTGAGATACCGACGATCGAATCTCGGGCAAGTAACATACCGATGACAAAGGGAACAACGTATGTTGTTATGCGGTCTGACCGATAAAGATCTTCGTAGAATATGTAGGAGCCAATATGAGCATCCAGGTTCCGCTATTGGTTATTGACTGGAGACGTGTCTCGGCCATGTCTACATTGTTCTCGAACCGTAGGGTCTGCACGCTTAAGGTTTCGATGACAGTTATATTATGAGTTTATGAATTTTGATGTACCTAAGGAGTTCGGAGTCCCGGATGAGATCGGGGACATGACGAGGAGTCTCAAAATGGTCGAGACGTAAAGATCGATATATTGGACGACTATATTCGGACATCGGAAAGGTTCTGAGTGGTTCGGGTATTTTTCGGAGTACCGGGGAGTTACGGGAATACGGGGGAAAAGTAATGGGCCTTATTGGGCCATACGGGAAAGTGAGAGGGGCTGCCTAGGGCAGGCCGCATGCCCCCCCAAGGCCTAGTCCGAATTGGACTAGGGGGAGGGGCTGCGCCCCCTCCTTCCTTCCCATCTCCTTTCCCCTTCCTTGTCTCCTACTCCTACTACATGGAAGGACTCCTGGTTGGACTAGGAAAGGAGGAATCCTACTCCCGGTGGGAGTAGGACTCCCTAGGGCGCGCCATAGAGAGGGCCGGCCCTCCCCTCCTCCACTCCTTTATATACGGGGGCAGGGGGCACCCCATGACACACAAGTTGATCTTCGTGATCGTTCCTTAGCCGTGTGGGATGCCCCCTTCCACGATATTACACCTCGATCATATTTTAGCGGTGCTTAGGCGAAGCCCTACGACGGTTGAACATCAAGATCGTCACCACGCCGTCGTGCTGACAGAACTCCTCCCCGAAGCTTTGCTGGATCGGAGCCCGGGGAGCGTCATCGAGCTGAACGTGTGCCAAGAACTCGCAGGTTCCGGAGTAACGGTGCTTGGATCGGTTGGACCGGGAAGACGTATGACTACTTCCTCTACATTGTGTCAACGCTTTCACTTCGGTCTACGAGGGTACGTAGACAACACTCTCCCCTCTCGTTGCTATGCATCACCATGATCTTGCGTGTGCGTAGGATTTTTTTTGAAATTACTATGTTCCCCAACAGTGGCATCCAAGCCAGGTTGTATGTGTTGATGTTATACGCACGAGTAGAACGCAAGCCAGCATGTTATACTTTGGTTCGGCGGTATTGTTGGATGAAGCGGCCCGGACCGACATTACGCGTACGCTTACGCGAGACTGGTTCTACCGACGTGCTTTGCACACAGGTGGTTGGCGGGTGTCAGTTTCTCCAACTTTAGTTGAACTGAGTGTGGCTACGCCCGGTCCTTGCGAAGGTTAAAACAACACCAACTTGACAAACTATCATTGTGGTTTTGATGCGTAGGTAAGAACGGTTCTTGCTCAGCCCGTAGCAGCCACGTAAAACTTGCAACAACAAAGTAGAGGACATCTAACTTGTTTTTGCAGGGCATGTTGTGATGTGATATGGTCAAGACATGATGGGATATAAGTTGTTGTATAAGATGATCATATTTTGTTGAAGTTATCTGCAACTGGCAAAAGCCTTATGATTGTCTCTCTATTGCATAAGATGCAAGCGCCAAATAATTGCTTTACTTTATCTCTATGCGATAGCAATAGTTGCAAGAGCAATTGTTGGCGAGACGACCATGTGATGACACATTGAGATAGATCAAGATGATGGAGATCATGGTGTCATGCCGGTGACGATGGAGATCATGACGATGCTTTGGAGATGGAGATCAAAGGCACAAGATGATGATGGCCATATCATGTCACATATTATGATTGCATGTGATGTTTATCTTTTATACATCTTATTTTGCTTGGTTCGACGATAGCTTTATAAGATGATCTCTCACTAAATTATCATAGTAAAAGTGTTCTCCCTGAGTATGCACCGTTGCGAAAGTTCTTCGTGCTGAGACACCATGTGATGATCGGGTGTGATAGGCTCTATGTTCAAATACAACGGGTGCAAAACAGTTGCACACGCGGAATACTCAGGTTTAACTTGACGAGCCTAGCATATAACAGATATGGCCTCGGAACACGGAGACCGAAAGGTCGAGCGTGAATCATATAGTCGATATGATCAACAAAATGATGTTCACCATTGAAACTACTCCATCTCACGTGATGATCGGACATGGTTTAGTTGATATGGATCACGTGATCACTTAAAGGATTAGAGGGATGTCTTTCTAAGTGGGAGTTCTTAAGTAATATGATTAATTGAACTTTAATTTATCATGAACTTAGTCCTGGTAGTATTAGCATATCTATGTTCTAGATCAATAGCTCGCATTGTTGCTTTCATATGTTTATTTTGATATGTTCCTAGAGAAAATTGTGTTGAAAGATGTTATTAGCAATGATGCGGATTGGATCCGTGATCTGAGGTTTATCCTCATTGCTGCAGAGAAGAATTATGTCCTTGATGCACCGCTAGGTGACAGATCTATTGCAGGAGCAGATGCAGACGTTATGAACATTTGGCTAGCTCAATATGATGACTACTTGATAGTTTAAGTGCACCATGCTTAACAGCTTAGAATCGGGACTTCAAAGACGTTTTGAACGTCATGGAGCATATGAGATGTTCCAGGAGTTTAAGTTAATATTTCAACAGATACCCGAGTTGAGAGATATGAAGACTCCAACAAGTTCTATAGCTAAAAGATGGAGGAGAATCGCTAAACTAGTGAGCATGTGCTCAGATTGTCTGGGTACTACAATCGCTTGAATCAAGTGGGAGTTAATCTTCCAGATAAGATAGTGATTGACAAAATTCTCTAGTCACCATCACCATGTTAATAGAACTTCGTGATGAACTATAATATGCAAGGGATAACGGAAACAATTCCCAAGCTCTTCGTGATGCTGAAATCGACGAAGGTAGAAATCAAGAAAAACATCAAGTGTTGATGGTTAACAAGACCACTAGTTTCAAGAAAAGGGCAAAGGGAAGAAGGGGAACTTCAAGGAGAACAGCAAGCAAGTTGCTGCTCAAGTGAAGAAGCCCAAGTCTGGACCTAAGCCTGAGACTGAGTGCTTCTACTGCAAAGGTACTGGTCACTGGAAGCGGAACTGCCCCAAGTATTTGGCGGATAAGAAGGATGGCAAAGTGAACAAAGGTATATTTGATATACAGATTATTGATGTGTATTTTACTAGTGTTCATAGCAACCCCTCGGTATTTGATACTGGTTCAGTTGCTAAGAGTAGTAACTCGAAACGGGAGTTGCAGAATGAACAGAGACTAGTTAAGGGTGAAGTGACGATGTGTGTTGGAAGTGGTTCCAAAATTGATATGATCATCATCGCACACTCCCTATACTTTCGGGATTAGTGTTGAACCTAAATAAGTGTTATTTGGTGTTTGCGTTGAGCATGAATATGATTTGATCATGTTTAATGCAATACGGTTATTCATTTAAG
Source organism: Aegilops umbellulata (assembly GCA_032464435.1). Taxonomy (NCBI): domain Eukaryota; kingdom Viridiplantae; phylum Streptophyta; class Magnoliopsida; order Poales; family Poaceae; genus Aegilops; species Aegilops umbellulata. The sequence continues at coordinate 203,331,572 of CP136058.1, read as the reverse complement.
TAAGAGAATAAATTGTTGTTCTGTTTACATGAATAAAACCTTAGATGGTTACACACCCAATGAAAATGGTTCATTGGATCTAGATCGTAGTGATACGCACATTCATGATATTGAAGACAAAAGATGCAAAGTTAATAATGATAGTGCAAGTTATTTGTGGCACCGCCGTTTAGGTCATATTGGTGTAAAGCGCATGAAGAAACTCCATGCTGATGGGATTTTGGAATCACTTGATGCTTGCGTACCATGCCTTATGGGCAAGATGACTAAAACTCCGTTCTCCGGAACAATGGAGCGAGAATCTGACTTGTTGGAAATAATACATACTGATGTATGTGATCCAATGAGTGTTAAGGCTCGCGGCGGGTATCATTATTTTCTGAGCTTCACAGATGATTTGAGCAGATATGAGTATATCTACTTAATGAAACACTAGTCTGAAACATTTGAAAAGTTCAAAGAATTTCAGAGTGAAGTGGAGAATCATCGTAACAAAAATAAAAGTTTCTATGATATGATCGCAGAGGTAAAATATTTGAGTTACGAGTTTGGCCTTCAATTAAAAAATGTGGAATAGTTTCACAAACTCATGCCACCTGGAACACCATAGCATAATGGTGTGTCCGAACGTCATAACCGTACTTTATTGGATATAGTGCAATCTATGATGTTTCTTACCGATTTACCACTATCGTTTTGGGGTTATGCATTAGAGATAGCTGCATTCACGTTAAATAGGGCACCATCTAAATCCGTTGAGACGACACTATATGAACTGTGGTTTAGCAAGAAACCAAAGTTGTCGTTTCTTAAAGTTTGGGGTTGTGATGCTTATATGAAAAGGTTTCATCCTGATAAGCTCAAATCAAAATCGGAGAAATATGTCTTCATAGGATACCCAAAGGAGATTGGTGAGTACACCTTCTATCACAGATCCGAAGGCAAGACATTCGTTGTTAAGAATGGATCCTTTCTAGAGAAGGAGTTTCTCTCGAAAGAAGTGAGTAGGAGGAAAGTAGATTTTGATAAGGTAACTGTACCTGCTCCCTTATTGGAAAGTAGTTCATCACAGAAATCTGTTCCTGTGACTACTACACCAATTAGTGAGGAAGATAATGATGATGGTCATGTAACTTCAGATCAAGATACTACCGAACCTCGTAGGTCAACCAGAGTGAGATCCGCACCAGAGTGGTACGGTAAACCTATTCTGGAGGTCATGTTACTTGACCATGATGAACCTACGAACTATGAGGAAGCGATGATGAGCCCAGATTCCGCAAAATGGTTTGAGGCCATGAAATCTGAGATGGGATCCATGTATGAGAACAAAGTATGAACTTTGATGGATTTGCCCGATGATCGGCAAGCCATAGAAAATAAATGGATCTTCAAGAGGAAGACAGACGCTGATAGTAGTGTTACTATCTACAAAGCTAGAATCGTCGCAAAAGGTTTTCGACAAGTTCAAAGTGTTGACTACGATGAAAGTTTCTCACTCGTATCTATGCTTAAGTCTGTCCGAATCATGTTAGCAATTGCCGCATTTTTTGAAATCCGGCAAATGGATAAACAAAACTGCATTCCTTAATGGATTTATTAAAGAAGGGTTGTATACGATGCAACTAGAAGGTTTTGTCGATCCTAAAGGTGTTAACAAAATATGCAAGCTCCAGCGATCCATCTATGGACTGGTGCAAGCATCTCGGAGTTGGAATATACGCTTTGATAAGTTGATCAAAGCATATAGTTTTATACAGACTTGCGGTGAAGCCTGTATTTACAAGAAAGTGAGTGGGAGCACTACAACATTTCTGATAAGTATTTGTAAATGACATATTGTTGATCAGAAATAATGTAGAATTATTCTGCGAAGCATAAAGGAGTATTTGAAAGGAGTTTTTCGAAGAAGAACCTCGGTGAAGCTGCTTATATATTAAGCATCAAGATCTATAGAGATAGATCAAGACGCTTGATAAGTTTTCAATGAGTACATACCTTGACAAGATTCTGAAGTAGTTCAAAATGGAACAGTCAAAGAAAGAGTTCTTGCCTGTGTTAAAAGGTGTGAAATTGAGTAAGACTCAAAAACCCGACCACGGCAGAAGATAGAAAGAGAATGAAAGTCATTCCCTCTGCCTTGGCCATAGGTTCTATAAAGTATGCCATGCTGTGTACCAGATCTACTGTATACCCTACACTGTTTAGCAAGGGAGTACAATAGTGATCTAGGAGTAGATCACTGGACAGCGGTCAAAATTATCCTTAGTGGAACAAGGATATGTTTCTCGATTATGGAGGTGACAAAAGGTTCGTCGTAAAGGGTTACGTCGATGCAAGTTTTGACACTAATCTAGATGACTCTAAGTCTCAGTCTAGATACATATTGAAAGTGAGAGCAATTAGCTAGAGTAGCTCCGTGCAGAGCATTGTTGACATAGAAATTTGCAAAATACATACGGATCTGAATGTGGCAGACCCGTTGACTAAACTTCTCTCACAAGCAAAACATGATCACACCTTAGTACTCTTTGGGTGTTAATCACATAGCGATGTGAACTAGATTATTGACTCTAGTAAATCCTTTGGGTGCTGGTCACATGATGATGTGAACTATGGGTGTTAATCACATGGTGATGTGAACTATTGGTGTTAAACTACATGGTGATGTGAACTAGATTATTGACTCTAGTGCAAGTGGGAGACTAAAGGAAATATGCCCTAGAAGCAATAATAAAGTTATTATTTATTTCCTTATTTCATGATAAATGTTTATTATTCATGCTAGAATTGTATTAACCGGAAACATAATACATGTGTGAATACATAGACAAACAGAGTGTCACTAGTATGCCTCTACTTGACTAGCTCGTTAATCAAAGATGGTTATGTTTCCTAACCATGGACAAAGAGTTGTTATTTGATTAACGGGATCACATCATTAGGTGAATGATCTGATTGACATGACCCATTCCATTAGCTTAGCACCCAATCGTTTAGTATGTTGCTATTGCTTTGTTCATGACTTATACATGTTCCTATGACTATGAGATTATGCAACTCCCGTTTGCCGGAGGAACACTTTGTGTGCTACCAAACGTCACAACGTAACTGGGTGATTATAAAGGAGCTCTACAGGTGTCTCCAAAGGTACAGGTTGGGATGGCGTATTTTGAGATTAGGATTTGTCACTCCGATTGTCGGAGAGGTATCTCTGGGCCCTCTCGGTAATGCACATCACATAAGCCTTGCAAGCATTGCAACTAATGAGTTAGTTGCGAGATGATGTATTACAGAATGAGTAAAGAGACTTGCCGGTAACGAGATTGAACTAGGTATTGAGATACCGACGATCGAATCTCGGGCAAGTAACATACCGATGACAAAGGGAACAACGTATGTTGTTATGCGGTCTGACCGATAAAGATCTTCGTAGAATATGTAGGAGCCAATATGAGCATCCAGGTTACGCTATTGGTTATTGACCGGAGACGTGTCTAGGTCATGTCTACATTGTTCTCGAATCGTAGGGTCCGCACGCTTAAGGTTTCGATGACAGTTATATTATGAGTTTATGAATTTTGATGTACCGAAGGAGTTCGGAGTCCCGGATGAAATCGGGGACATGACGAGTAGTCTCGAAATGGTCGAGACGTAAAGATCGATATATTGGACGACTATATTCGGACATCAGAAAGGTTCTGAGTGGTTTGGGTATTTTTCGGAGTACCGGAGAGTTATGGGAATACGGGGGAAAAGTAATGGGCCTTATTGGGCCATACGGGAAAGTGAGAGGGGCTGCCTAGGGCAGGCCGCGTGCCCCCCCAAGGCCTAGTCCGAATTGGACTAGGGGGAGGGGCTGCGCCCCCTCCTTCCTTCCCTTCTCCTTTCCCCTTCCTTGTCTCCTACTCCTACTACATGGAAGGACTCCTAGTTGGACTAGGAAAGGGGGAATCCTACTCCCGGTGGAGTAGGACTCCCTTGGGCACACCATAGAGAGGGCCGGCCCTCCCCTCCTCCACTCCTTTATATACGGGGGCAGGGGGCACCCCATGACACACAAGTTGATCTTCGTGATCGTTCCTTAGCCGTGTGCGGTGCCCCCTTCCACGATAGTACACCTCGATCATATTTTAGCGGTGCTTAGGCGAAGCCCTGCGATGGTTGAACATCAAGATCGTCACCACGCCGTCGTGCTGACAGAACTCCTCCCCGAAGCTTTGCTGGATCGGAGCCCGGGGAGCGTCATCGAGCTGAACATGTGCCAAGAACTCGGAGGTGCCAGAGTAACCGTGCTTGGATCGGTTGGACCGGGAAGACGTCCGACTACTTCCTCTACGTTGTGTCAACGCTTCCGCTTCGGTCTACGAGGGTACATAGACAACACTCTCCCCTCTCGTTCCTATGCATCACCATGATCTTGCGTGTGCGTAGGAATTTTTTTGAAATTACTACATTCCCCGACAGCATTTGCAGGGCATGAGCGGACACATGCTCTGGTGATCGGCGAGCTTGTGGTAAGTGACGTAGAGCCCACAGCCTTCATGCGGGCACTCCACCCTCACCAACGAAAGGACGGAGTCCACCGCCGTGTTCCGCACGTCGAAGCCACAGCCGCGCTCGCACTTCTGGCACTGCCGCTGGTTCTCGAGGCGCTCGACGCAGCAGTCCGCGCAGGCCAGGTGCCCTCCCTTGCACTGCAGAAATCAATCGAACAACACATCAATCAAGAAACCTGCACCTTGCTCAATCAGCCGAACGGACGAGGTGTATTCGAACTCATACACTGGAGGCGTCAAGGGGCGGAGGCACAAGGGGCAGTGGAGCACGGTGAGGTCCATCGAGACCTTAGAGAGCTCCATCGTCGGGTCCTGTTCGGTCTGCATGATCTCGCCCTCGTGCACAACCATCTCTCCACTTGGGCCGGGGTATTACAAAGCTTTACCGTCACATATTTTATACTACTTCAAGGTGCATTAAATCAACACATGCAAGTATCAGAAGGAGAGTCACGGCATGCATGCATGCGTTGTAATTAATGCATCGGTAAACGCAAATTATTGAAATATATCGAGTGCAGTGCTTTGATGTGTCGCGTCAACTCGTACATCTACGAGAAGTTCGATTATCCTCTCCCTCGTCGACTTAACTGCACCTGTCTTTGGCTGTATGACAGGTTGGCCACACACCTGTCGGGCCCACCTGTCATACACGCAAAGGCAGGAGCGTCCCTCCCTCGCCCATGAGCATGGTGGCTGGCAAGACTAGGAGAAGCTTTCGCTACACGCTCTCCCTCCCGCACGCGGTGGACATGCAGCAGTTCAATCAGTGTCAGATGGCCAGAAGCGTACTGTAGTACTCCTCCAGTGTAGTAGTACTCCATCATTGTTCGACTTCCCAAAGAGGCGAAGAGCCAAGCGCAGCCCGGACGCTCGTGTGGCAGTTTCATGTGTAGAGTAGTCTAGGATAGCGTGTACCGTGCCTGTAAGCTTAAAATCGTTGGGGTCGGCTCCATGCTATGTGGCTGTCTTGAAGTTTTTAAAAATAATTAAAATAGTCTTCTGCCCTACCTGACACCCTGGTGATTGTAGTTTGCACGCTCATCTGGTCAATACAGGAATATATATTTTAATTTGTTTTTTTTCTTCGAAAAGGGGGGACTCCCTAGCCTCTACATCAGAACGATGCATACGGCCACATATATTTTAATTTGTGGTGGGTAAATGTGAGAGGTTGCAGCAAATATATTTTACACTGCAGGTCTTTCAGCCAAGTTTAGAGGCAAGCATGTGGGGCCAGTGCTATGATGTGTCGCGTCAACTCGTATAATGAGGAGAAGCTTGATTTTACTACACGCCTTCTCCCTCACCCATGCGCGCGGTTGCTCGCAAACGAGGACATGCTTTTACTACTACTTAGTAGTACTTCTACAACAAGCTATCCGTCCCGCTCGCGGTGGACGGACATGCAGCAGTGGATTCGATACTGTAGAAGCAGTAGTAGTAACATCATTGTTCGTCTTCTCGAAGAGGCGAAAGCCAAGTGCAAACCAAACGTTGCAGTTGCGAACATTGGAGCACGCATATAGCCAGGCTCTTGCATAAGACAAAATTGCTATGTGAGCCCACTATTGTACAAGTACGTACAACTACTTGCTAGTATAGCCATGTAAACCAGAAAGGAGTATTTGCCCTTCTAGAGATTTCAACAAGTGACTAGACTACACCGAGATGGAGTACATATGGAGCAAAATGAGTGAATCTCCACCGTAAATAAATACTCGTACGTACTAGTTCTATTGTTTTACTCTCCGAGGTGCACAATATGGAGTATACTGACTAGTCTCTTTTTGACACGCATTTACGTTTTTTACACAGTACAGACGCAAGCGCTCATATACACACTCATACACTCACCCCTATGAACGCACACACGCACGGCACTATCATCTTGAAATTTACGAAGTCGCCATAGGCACCTCGTCGCCGACGGGTCCATAGGTGCTTCAATGCCAAGGAGGGAGAGGGTAGCGGTTCCCGAGACGTTGAACGGTCAATGATGCATCCTCAATTACATATAGAGGGAATTAATTGGAGAAGCAAAATAGAGCCAGCACGATGTGATGCAACAGAGTTTGGACTCTCATATAATAAAGGCGCCCCACCACTCCAATCCATCGACTCCCAAGTCTCTGCCCAACACTGGTCACTCCAATCCAAGACCAAGTGACCAGAAGCCACAAGCACCTATGGAGGCGATGGACGCGAGCGGCAGTCGGCTGTGCCAAATCATCCAAGGCGCCGGCCTGCGGCCCCGCACCGCACAGCGTTTCCAGACGGTGCTGGCGACCGCAGGCATCGTAGCCCTCACCGACGCCTGCTTCGCCTCTCGCATGGACGACATGATGGTCAACTCCATCCGCAAGTTCACCGCCGTCAAGAAGCGCGCGGACGACCTTGCCGTACTGCTCCAGCCCGCACGCCCAGGCTCCTCATTGCCTGCCACCCTCATCGGCCTCCATGGTGATGAACTCTTTCAAGCCCTGGTGGCCCTGCAGGTGCCGTAGGTCGCGACGAAGAATGTGCACCTTGAGGCCGCGCTCGCCGCACAGCGCTTCGCCATGCAAGAAATCGTCAACCTGCACATCCACGTCTACGAGGAAATCGTCTACATAGGCCACTACAAGGCAAGCGAGGATAGAAAGACGTTGGCCTTCTTCCAGCGGCTGGAATCTTTAAACGCCATTGTTCAGAAGCACGTCGACCTGGCCACGAAAGCCGCTGCTACTTAGGCGTTGTTCGGTGGGCCGGCGCCCTGAGTCGAGGAGGTGGACGTCGTCGATGGATGCATCTCTTCTTCTTGCGTCCTATAACCAACACTGCATCGCCTCGTGGCCTTAATGTTTAATTAGTATAGTACTCCCTTCGTTCCCAAATATAAGTCTTTCTAAAGATTCCAGCAAGTGACTACTACATACGGAGCAAAATGAGTGAATCTACACGCTAAATTATGTCTACATACATCTGTATGCTGTATTCCATTTGAAATAGTATCTAGAAAGGCTTATATTTATGAACAGAGGGAGCATATGGCATTTTTATTCCAGTCGTAACGTTTTCACTGTGAGGTGGTGCCGCAGTTGAGCAAACCCACCCCGCCCACCGGGCGTCGGCCGAGTTTAGAATTAGAAGAGAGAAACGAGGGAGGAGAGCTAGCTGTAGCACGGACGCTGTTGTCAGATGGGACTCGTGTTTATAGAATAGGAGTATTGAGCACTCGTGCATCTTTTTTTTCTTTTTTGAGGGAAAAAATAGTCGTATATCTAGTACCACTAGTTGGGTGCGTGCGACCTATAGCTGTCATCACTTTAGGTCTCCTTTTCGAACCGCGGCTACGCTTCACAGTACATATTATTTCACGCATTTATCCTCCTATATGTACTCCTAGGCTATTTCCACATGCTCCCATTCGCCGACATGTGGGACATAGAGCATCTGGGTGGTAGTGCATGCACGACTCAGAGCATATGTCGGGGTACATTACATTTCAGACCTCACGAATTTCATGCAAACCCCCAGCAGAAGAATAAATAAATAAATGAATTACTACACGAAACCGGATTATTTTCGTGGAAACCGGAGCATGTTCATTAAATTTTGGACATAACACGTTTATAAAAAATGACCGGACCAAAACCAGTCTAAGGGACTCTTTGATATTTCCGGCAAAAAAAGGGCCTCTTTGATTCGCAGGATACTGAAAACACAGGAATGGGGAAAGTATGATGGCGATGAACGGAGACGAGGAGAACTCTAACTCAGTTAGAGGTTAGAGTTAGATTCTAACCCTGAACTAACTCTAAACCAAAGAGGTGTATGGATGGCAGGGTTAGATTGTTTGACAATAAATGCTCTATCTCAATCATTTGACTACTTTGGACCCTATTTCCTGCCGGATTTGGAGGGTGCTTGGATACGTTTTAGTTCCATGACTAAAAGTAGTGAGACTAAAACTTGCTAGCCTCACCCATGCTTGGATCCAAATACTCCAAACCCTCCAATCCAGAGACTAAAATCAAGTTAATGATCATTCATTATCCTCCAAACCCTCCAATCCAGAACTCGCCTGTGTTAAAGGAGAGGAGTTAAATGAGGAGAGAGATGACTAATCCACATTTTAGTAGGGGTACCCCTGACTAAACTTTTTTAGTCTCAAGACTAGTTTTAGCCCCTGTTTAGTCAGGGGTGCTTGGTACTTTTAGCCTCTTAAAGAGACAATTTTAAGTCAGACTAAAATAAGTCCCTTGGATCCAAGCACCCTCTTGGTGTGGCCGGCTCTTCTATGGCCTCCTCCCGCTCACAATTAACATAAACGAACCATCTATACAAATCAAGCATGCAAAACATGATAATTTTTACTTTGTCCATACAAATGAGATATCCCACTTAAACATACAAGTCGTCAATCAAGCTTCACAAAATAAAAAAACACTTCATGAAACAAAGAATGAGCTAACTCATCACGGAAGTCATTCACGATAGGGAGGGAGCCCGGAGCCCCTCACGCACCGAGGGAGGAGCTCTCCATTGTCGCTCTGGAGGAAGGCTCTGTAGAGCCCAAGCCCCGGGAACCCCTCCGACGCTGGCGCTTGCGAGTTGAGGTCGACACCGACATGGGTAGCAGGGCCGCTTGCCGCCGACTGGGAACTTAATCTTTGGGACTCTAGAAATAATGCAAGCCTGTAACTAAAATACCTAGAAAGGTGAACTGAATCTTTGGGCCTCTAGAAATAATGCAAGCCTGAAACTGAAATACCTAGAAAGGTGAACGGAATCTTTGGGCCTCTAGAAATAATGCAAGCCTGAAATTGAAATACCTAGAAAGGTGAACTGAATCTTTGGGCCTCTAGAAATAATGCAAGCCTGAAATTGAAATACCTAGAAAGGTGACCTGAATCTTTGGGCCTCTAGAAAGATTTTTTGGGCCTCTAGAAATAATGCAAGCCTGAAATTGAAATACCTAGAAAGGTGAACTGAATCTTTGGGCCTCTAGAAATAATGCAAGACTGAAATTGAAATACCTAGAAAGGTGACCTGAATCTTTGGGCCTCTAGAAAGATTTATTACCTCCTCAAGCAGCATCAAAAAATTCCATGCGTGCACCACAAATCTATACCATGTTTGATCAGGATCTACTTTTCCAAATCAGAATTAGCGCTAGAGCAAGCAAGATCATTGATATGGCCGTGAGACAGAGAAGGAACGAACAAACTCACCCCTCTCCCGACCTCCCTGGTAGATGTGCCGCCGCCGCGCACGAAAGAGGGAGAAATATGACTGGTGAAGGGGGAGCGGGGCGACCTTCGAAGGCCGGAGGGAGAGGGCGGCCGGAGTAGGGCGGCGGAGGCCGGGAGGAGAGGGCGGCCGGAGGAGAGAGAGGGCGAGCGACCCTATGGGGAACAAAGAGGAGTCTTGTGATAGGTGGGGGAGCGATCTAGTGCGGGCAGGGGAGATTTTTTAGTTCTCTTCTAGTGGGCCCGAGGATAACTAACCCAATTAGAACCTCTCCACCAGGCTAGTTTTTTAAGCTGGGTTAGAGCAAACTAGCTCAAACTAACCCCTCTTGTTTCGATAATTTGAGGCTATTTCAACCCAAACTAGCTCTAACTCAGGGATCCAAACAAAGAGGAGTGTTACTGTACTTGCTACAGTGTGGACCGTAGCACATTGTTTTTTATGGCCATATCACCACATTGTTTTCTACTGCTGGTTCACTGGGCTACCGTGGTTCGCACTGCTGGTTCATTGGGTTGCATGGTTCGCACTCCTCCGACCTGAGTAGTACTAGTATAGTACTAGTATATACCGCATCATTATGTGCTTCTTCTTACTACTCCGACAGGTGGGAGAGCCAGCATCCGGGTCGACGTGTCGTGCACCAGATTAGAGTGTGGAATGGAAGGGGGGCATCACTCATGACAATAGTGAGTGGTCATATCACAAGTCTTTCCAGCAGTAACGCGCCGTCAAATCGCACAGCCCCACTCGCTCACCCTCCTCGCCTCTCTGTCAAACCGCCTACCCGAAAACTGCCGCGCGTACTTCCCGGGAAAAGCCCCACCCTCAACTTTTAACTACGCGAAAATAGTTCGAGCTTGTTCGTTCTATATAAATACAGTAAGTATTGTATGTTTATTCACCCGTGGGGTTGTTCAATGGATGGAGGGGCGGGGGGCACAAGTGAACAATACTGTAGTACTGAGTAGGAGTCGTAAAGTACTCACCTTAAATAGAGAGTTTCTTTTCTTTAATGCCACATACACAAATTGAAACGCTTGTTGTGGAGAGAAAAAATATAATCACTCCACTATATATGGACGCAGGGGCCTGAGCGCTTGCTTTACTAGGGTTGCTCTCTTCATTCTCTCTTCTCGTGCAACATTTTATTAGCCTTTGCAAGATGAGCCGTCACTGTCACCACAATGGCACTTTATTTTAGTGGAACTGCACAAAAGGATAACAAAATTATAGTTGCACCTTACATGAGCCGGACAGCCAACCTTAATGTTCCTCAATTTTAGTGCAACTACTAAAGAAGAACCTGCCAGCTCACGAGAGCAAGTACTTCTTGCTAGCTGAATGATGCAATCTTTGCTTCATTTCAGGTGAACTGCAGAAAAAGGCGCATGAATTGAATCATGGAACTCCAGGCAGGCTTCATCCGAGTGGAGCTGCAGGTTGAGTAAAGGAGGCCACTATTAAAGTGAAATCATGCTCTCCTGGTTTGTGCTATGCAAACAGGAATACTCTACTACAGATGTTGTGACGGGCAAGAGCATTCGCCAAGTTCTTCGATTGTATGACATGGCTAGCGAAGATGGATTTAATCCCGATATTCACTTTATCAAAAGGCTCTAATGGGTTGGTTCTGAATCTTGCAAGCTGGGAATCAGTGAGATGTGTAGGCATCTTTGTTGTACTTATTATTTGAATCTCATTTGTTGGTTCTGAATCTTGCAAGCTAGGAATCAATGCGATGTGTAGGCATCTTTGTTGTACTTATTATTTGGATCTTATTTGTTGGTTCTGAATCTTGCAAGTTGGGAATCAATGATATGTGTAGGCATCTTTGTTGTACTTATTATTTGGATCTTATTTGTTGGTTCTGAATCTTGCAAGCTGGGAAACACGGCTTGATGATGCAGAGGACAACAACCATAACAAACAGTTCAAACTTGGTAGTATTATCTTTGTGAAAGTGCAACAAATGTGCTGATCGTGTGCGTCCTGAGAATAATAATTCTAATTGTTGTGCATGTTGATCCCGTGGCACTGATAGAACGAGCGAATGCATTGCTTGTTTTAAGTATAAATTTCTATTAGAGCTAATTAAATTTAAGTAAAGTGACCACTAACTCCTGTTATTACAGTACCAATACAGACCCGCTCGTGAACCGACGTGTGGCTGAGGATGCATCTTCTGCCGGGCGTGCAGCGGACGAGGGAGGGGTAGTAACTGTTGTTGCCTGTACACACTCAGCTTACTGTTGAATCCAGTTCCCCAAGAGCTGAAAAACGAATTGTTGCCGCCGCCTACACACTCGTTCACTCGAAGAGACTCCAATGGTGATCCGAGGGGTGAGCCTGCTGGATATGGACTTCAGCAAGGAGTTCCCCTTTGAGTTTGCCGTTCAGTCCTATGACTGCACCAAGTTGATTGTGATGTACACCAACGATACGGACTCGGTGAAGCTCTGCCTCGCCTCAGTCCTATGGCTCCACCAGGTTCTGGAGCATTCGCCCATTTCATCGGCAGCGCTGACTGCACCTTCGTTACGATGGAGAGAAGGAAGAACACGACGATTCGGCCATCTGGTGCAACAAGCTTGTCGACATCCAGAAGCAATACAAGATCATCAGCAATGGGCAGGAGAAGGACTCCGTGGTTGACCTCGCTGAGACCATCATTGACCCCTGATACGCCAACATGAAAGAAGACGACCTGAACACGTGGGAGGTACCTCTGAATCTAGCCTACATAACCTACGTGGCCAAGGACGCATACGTATGCTACGACATGTACTGGCAGATCTTGGACATGAGGGCGTGTCTGCTTCCCGTAACCGACGAGTACACGGACAGCCGCAGCGTCATGATCAAGCGTGCCAGGAAGGTCTACATGTTGTACTTTATCTGTTTATCAGCACCTTTATCATTTGAGTGTTTCATGCATTAGCCTATGTGTCGTAATTATTTGTTTTGTCCGAAATATTTCTTTTAAGAACCCATTAACCCGATTGCTTTTTTTAGTGGCTATTTGCTTATGTATGTAAACTAGTTCACTTGTCCGTAAAAAAACTAGTTCACTCGGCTGCCGTGCTTCGAATCTCCTTCCTCCCAACATATTCCCCTCCTCAGGTGGACCCAGTAGGTCTCTGAATTTTCTCCCACTTTCTTTTTCGATGTAAACTGAGTTTTCTCCCAGTACTTTCCCCTAGGACCAACTCAACTATCCCACGTCTAGCCTAAAAAATAATAATACCCCACGTACTATTAACTCATCAAATTAAAATGATATTTTATTTCATAAGTTGAAAGTTCTTACAAAATAATAATAATAATTGTTTATATATAACTTGGCAACTTAGCTCCTAGTGATTGCGTACATAAGCTTGCAAAGATTTTACTGACGTGCAATCATGTGTTTATGTTTTTATAACATTTCTCCGTCTAGCCCAACATGATATTTTCACCTAGCCCAGCAAGTCCGCGGATTTCGAGAAAAATGCAAATGGGTTTTAAACGGGCTGCATAGATGCTACATCATTGTTTCACCCAGCCCACCAAATGGACTAAAAAAACGTTCCCCCCGCTGACAGGTCGGACCCACCAGCTATATCTTCGCATGCAAGGAAGTGCCTCCTTATTACGCACAAAAAAAATGAATACCCCCCAGCTAGCTTCGACCCACCATAGTGGGAGGACGACTTGTGGACAAACAAAGTTGACGGGGACAGAGGGCTTTGTCAACTTAGTCAATATGAACGATTCTAGCTCCAGTGACCGTACGATATCTGTTGGGGATGTTGCTATCCGGGGTAAACCGGCCTGCAGGGCCCGGGTTACCTCCGTCAACAGACCCGAGATGTTAAAACCCAAGGAGAGATAGAAGGGCCTAAGGCCCATAATTGGTTTAAAGGTTTATGATGTAAACTTGTATTGTAAGTTAGGAATAGAGAGACCGACCCGGGCACGTTTATTAGCCGGAGGTTGGGACTTTGCAGACCGACGGGCGTCACCCGTGTATATAAGGGGATGACTCGGCGGCGGTTTGAGGACAGAGAAAAAGAACTCGAGGTTTAGGCGAAGCTTATCGCTCCCTAAGCCCTCGAAACCCATCAATCCCATCACAACTAGACGTAGGCTTTTACCTTCATCGAAGGGGCCGAACTAGTATAAAAACCGTGTCCTTGTGTCCACTTTAACCCCTTCAAGCTAACCCGTTGCGATGGCTCCACGACTAAGTCCTCTTACTAGGACATCTGCCGTGACAAATCCACGACAGTTGGCGCCCACCGTGGGGCCATCGCGAGATGGTTTCAGGTTCTTGGAGGGCCGCTTTGAAGGACTCGAGGGTTACGCTGTGGGACGGATGACCAAGAGCCGCCGCGGAAAACTATACATCGACAGCACAGGCTGGGGCCCCGACGCCGGCTCGATCGAGTACGGGTACCGGGTCCCCTTTGGCGGCATCCATGTTTTCATCGGCAAGATCGGAGAACCGGGCCCCGAGTTAGGCGACTGCGCCGACCTCATTGAGACAGCTCAGCGCACGAGATCGACCCTGGCTAAACCGACCAGGAAGCACGCCTTCGTGGGAGTCATCCACGGGGGAAGCTACGAGGAAGGATCCGAATCTGGTGACGAAACCGCCATCTACTCTGGCGATGAAACGTCGACCGGGGAGACCGAATCTCTTTACCAGCTACAAGATGATCGGGTTGGGGGCGGCTCCGATGGCAACAGTACTCCGGACCCCTCTGATCTGCCCTATCGGGTTGGGATCTTCATGGCTGGGACACAGGCGGCGCCACGATCATCAACTGCAGCAGCAGCGATCTCCGGATCGGCAGCAGCAACGGCTGCGCGGGCAGGAGGCCCTACCGGTTCACCAGCCCAAGTTTTGTCAGACCTGTTTGACGCACTAGCAGCGCTCATGGCGGAGGCCAACCCGGTGGATCAGGAGGTTCACAATGCTGAGATTGCCAAAGTGAGAGAGCAGATCACTCGGGCTAAAGCGGAGCTGGCAGCAGAAGAGATCAGGATGACGGCGGAGCGCGCCGCTTTAGATGCACAGGCTTACAGGCTCATGATGGACCAGAAGGCATCTCAGGAGGTCCTGAAGAGGAAATTCCGATCTCGATTGCCCGCCGCCCTCGACGCTCGAAATCTCTTCAACACCCCGGGGGTAAACTGTGCGGAGGCGACAGCCGGCGCCCCGGTTCAGCACCGGATTATAGACCTGCCTCGTCATAACACTGATACGCCACCGGCCATGCCAACGCCGTCAGGTCATTATTCCAACCCGATGGATAACCTCGTCGCGGCGGCGGCTCGGTTGGAAGCCATTCCGATCGAAGGAGATTCACCGCAGGATGAAGAGACACGCCGGGTCAAGGAGCTCCTTAGGACCGCGTTGGCCCAGCAAGAAGCGTATTCGCAAAGCCGTGATCGGATTCACTCCACCCCTCGCCCCAGCAGGAGCTATAGTAGGCGCGTGGAGGAGCCGGCCGTTTCAAGTAACGCCAGGCGTGAAGCGCTCCGCGCCAACAATCCGGCGGGCGTCGACAATACTCACGAGAATGTGGATCGCACCCGTGCACGGGAGGCCGGATTAGCAGCGCAGCATCAGGCTCGTCAGCTTACACCTATCTTCCCCGCAGCTACGGTTGAACCGGGGGTGGTTTCCAGTTCTTTGGGAGTACCGTGCCTTGTTCCCGCTTTACGCAACGTACGCCTGCCCAAAGACTTCAAAGGCCCCCGCAAGGTACCAAACTACACGGCAGATCAACCTCCGGAGACATGGGTGGAGAGCTATGAAATGGCTATGGAGATGCTGGATGTGGATGACACGGCGTGTGCCAAGTATTTCACTATGATGTTAGAAGGAACGGCCCGGACTTGGCTAAAGAGCTTACCGCCTAATTCAATTAGTTCATGGGCCCAATTACACGCCCGGTTTATCAAGAATTTCAAGGACACGTGCAAACAGCCAATGTCAATAGTTGACCTAGCAGCCTGCGTTCAGCAAGAAGGGGAATCAACTACCCATTGGGTACGGCGGGTATCAGAAGTTTTGCACTCGTCAGATCGCATCAAAGCAGACACCGCCGTGGTGCTGTTGGAGAGCAACTGTCGGTTTGGCCCTTTGAAGCTAAAGCTGGGCCGGATGAAGCGTGATTGTACAGATATAGGAACGCTCATGACCGCTTTAGTGAAGTATGCGGATTCTGACAGTACCAAGGATCCTGACTCTGGTGATGACAAAGCAGGGAAGGGAAAGAAGAATAGCAACACCAAAGGCCAGCAGCATCGGCCGACAGGTAATGGAGGCGGAGGAAAGCGTAAACCGGACGGGAGCATGGACTTGGTGGCCAGCACAAGTGCACAGGATAAAGGCCAACGGCGTAAGGGGAAACAACCAAGTTTCCGCGCACATCCCGGTCCTAATCCGGAGCGTTTGAACTTTTTCTTAAACCAGCCCTGTCCGAAGCACGGAACAAAGGAGGAACCAGCAGCCCATCTTTGGAAGGATTGTTATATCATGAAGGAATTCAAAGGCTCAAACACTTTCCAATATGATCACAGCTCCGGTGGCGGTTCCGGTTCCGGATCAGGGTACGGTGGCGGGAATTCCGGTCCAGGGTTCCAGGGTAACCCGGGCGGACAGGTCAGCCAAAATAATCAGAATAATCAAAGTAATCAAAGTGGTTATCAGAGCAACCCGAAACAGTTGAGTGGTGGACAGTATCATGTCTTTACTACGAGCTTGGATAAACGAGATAGGAAGCTTCAGAGGCGGGCAGTCAGTGCTGTCGAACCTGCCACGCCTCACTATCTGCGTTGGTCGGAACAGCCTATCGTATGGAGCCGAGAAGATCATCCTCCCAGGGTGTATAATCCGGGTCAGTTAGCACTGGTGGTAGCGCCTCAGGTGGGAGGTTATAAGCTCACCAAGGTGCTCATGGACGGAGGGAGCAGCATTAACATCTTGTATTATGAGACCTTCCGTCGTATGGGACTGGTAGATAAGGATCTCAGACCGACCAATACAGTGTTCCACGGGGTGGTGCCTGGCAAGTCTGCGTATCCGGTTGGTAAGATAGCCCTTGAAGTGGTATTTGGCGATAGTCACGATTCCAGATCAGAGACGCTGACGTTCGAGGTGGTTAAAATCCAAAGTCCGTACCACGCTTTGTTCGGGCGGCCAGCTTATGCAAAATTTATGGCACGGCCCTGCTACGTATATCTGCAACTTAAGATGCCAGGTTACAAGGGCACTATAACGGTTCATGGGAGCCGCCGAATCGCTTTGGAATGCGAGGAAGGAGATGCGACTTATGCTGAATCGGTTTGTGCTACGGAGGAGCTAAAGCAGTACAAAGACAGTGTTGATCCGGAGGATATGACTTCATTAAAAAAGCCAACTACGGACCACGATCCGGCCTTGAAGTTTAAGTCAGCGGCCGAAACTAAGCTTGTTGACTTCGTACCTGGCGATTCATCCAAGCAGTTCAGCATCAGTGCAAACTTGGATCCAAAATAGGAAAGCGCGCTCATCGAGTTCATCCGTGAGAATCGGGACATCTTTGCATGGAAGCCATCTGACATGCCTGGTGTACCGAGGCAACTCGCTGAGCACACCCTTAATGTGGATCCTAAGTACAAGCCGGTAAAACTGTTCTTACGGCGGTTTAACGAAGAAAGACGTAAAGCGATTGGTGAGGAAGTGGCCAGGCTCCTGGCAGCTGGGTTTATCATTGAGGTTTTTCATCCCGAATGGCTCGCTAATCCGGTGCTAGTTCTTAAGAAAAACGGCACCTGGTGCATGTGTGTGGACTACACGGACTTGAATAAAGCTTGCCCAGCAGATCCTTTTGCTCTCCCCCGGATTGATCAGATCATTGATGCTACGGCAGGTTGCGAGCGTTTAAGTTTTTTGGATGCCTATTCGGGCTATCATCAGATCAAGATGGCAGTTAAGGACCAGGAGAAGACAGCGTTCATTACTCCCTTTGGAGCCTTCTGCTATGTGTCTATGCCCTTTGGGCTTAAGAGTGCGCATGCTACTTATCAACGATGTGTGCAAAATTGCCTCCACAAGCAGATTGGTCGTAATGTGCATGCTTATGTGGATGATATTGTGGTCAAGTCACGAAAGAAGGAGACCCTGGTTGACGATTTGAAGGAGACTTTCGATAACTTGAGAGTATACCAGATGATGCTGAACCCGGCTAAATGTGTTTTTGGGGTACCTGCTGGTAAGTTGTTGGGATTTTTAGTGTCCCATAGAGGAATTGAGGCCAATCCAGAAAAGATCACAGCCATCACCTCCCTGGCCAAACCAAAATGCATCAATGATGTTCAGCGCATGGCCGGGCGGATTGCGGCGTTGAGCCGGTTTATCAGTCGCCTTGGTGAAAAGGCGATCCCCTTGTATCAAATGCTCAAGAAGACGGATCAATTTGTCTGGAGTCCGGAGGCTGATAAAGCGTTTGAGGACTTGAAGCGACAGCTAATCAACCCGCCAGTATTAGCAGCCCCTGTAGATAAAGAGCCACTCCTGTTATATGTTGCAGCGAATGCCAGAGCGGTCAGTGTGGCGATGGTGGTAGAACGAAAGGAGGCTGGAAAGGAACATCCGGTTCAGCGACCGGTTTACTATATCAGTGAAGTACTTATCGAGTCCAAACAAAGGTATCCGCATTGGCAGAAGCTGGTATATGGCGTTTTTATGGCAAGCCGGAAGCTGAGGCAATATTTCCAAGGACACCCAATCACGGTGG
Organism: Aegilops umbellulata; assembly: GCA_032464435.1. Lineage (NCBI taxonomy): Eukaryota > Viridiplantae > Streptophyta > Magnoliopsida > Poales > Poaceae > Aegilops > Aegilops umbellulata. Next base: position 203,313,007 of record CP136058.1, on the reverse strand, counting down.
TCAGTTCTGCTCCTTTGGGTGACATTATACAGAACCGGGAGGCGACCGGTCGGATTGCCAAGTGGGCTATCGAGCTCGGGCCGCACGATTTAAGGTACGTACCCCGAACGGCCATAAAGTCACAGGCACTTGTCGATTTCATAAACGATTGGACAGAGTTACAAGCGCCTGAGGAGAAGCCAGATAACACCTATTGGACCGTTCATTTTGACGGATCAAGACAATTGGAAGGCTCGGGGGCTGGAGTCGTTTTAACTTCCCCACGAGGAGATAAGTTTTGTTATGTCCTCCGTTTAATGTTCCCCTGTACAAATAATGCGGCGGAGTATGAAGCTTTGCTTCATGGTCTTCGGATGGCTAAAGAGATGAATCTGAGCAGAGTTAGGTGCTTTGGTGATTCGGATCTGGTGGCTCAGCAGGTATCTGGCACCTGGGATTCTAAGGATCCGCTTATGGCTGCATACTGACGTGAAGTAGATATGGTGGCTGGGCATTTCAAAGGCTATCAAGTGGATCATGTGGACCGCAGAAAGAATGAGGCAGCGGATGCTTTAAGTCGCTTGGGCTCTCAGCGCAAACCGGTCCCACCCAATGTTTTCTTGGATGTATTGTACCACCCATCGGTGCAGCTGCCCGGTGAGCTGGAGTTGGCTGTTCCTGATCCGGAGGCTCAGTTAGTGGCGGCTCTTCACGCCACCCCGGATTGGACGCTCCCTTACCTGGCATATATGAACCGGGGTGAGTTGCCAGAGGATGAAAGCTTGGCTCGACAGATAGTACGACGGTCCAAATCTATGACCATTTTCCAAGGAGAATTACATCATCGCAGCGTGTCAGGAGCGCTGCAACGGTGCATATCCCCTAAGGAGGGGTGCGAGATATTACGAGAAATACATGAAGGAGATTGCGGCCACCACGCCGGTTCAAAATCATTGGTGGCTAAAGCGTTCCGCCACGGTTTCTACTGGTTAACTGCTCATGCTGATGCGGAAGACCTGGTCCGGTTATGTGATGGTTGCCAGAAATTTTCCAGACGAGCGCACATACCGGCTCAAGAATTGAGGATGATTCCAATCACTTGGCCGTTCGCGACTTGGGGGCTTGATATGGTTGGGCCTTTTAAGCGTTCCAAAGATAAGAAGACCCACCTACTGGTGGCGGTTGACAAATTTACAAAGTGGGTGGAGGCAGAACCTGTCAGTAAGTGTGATGCTGCCACGGCGGTTCGGTTTATAAAGAAGGTGATCTTCCGGTTTGGATTTCCGCACAGCATCATCACAGATAATGGTACCAATCTATCCAAGGGGGCCATGAAAGAGTTCTGTGCACGGGAGCATATACGGCTTGATGTTTCTTTGGTAGCGCACCCACAGTCTAATGGTCAGGCAGAACGAGCGAACCAAGAGATCTTGAGAGGTATCAAACCCCGGCTTCTGGTCCCTTTGCAAAGGACACCGGGTTGTTGGGTGGAGGAGCTACCGTCTGTATTATGGAGCATCAACACCACGCCTAACAGATCCACGGGGTTTACGCCGTTTTTTATGGTCTATGGAGCCGAGGCGGTTCTCCCAAGTGATATACGACATGACTCACCTCGCGTGGCAGCATATGTTGAAGCGGATAATGAGCAGGCACGGCAGAACGCTCTTGACTTGTTGGATGAGGAGCGTGACTTGGCAGCTGCCCGTTCAGCGATTTACCAGCAAGATCTTCGCCGTTACCACAGCCGTCGGGTTAGGACCAGAACCTTTCAGGAGGGGGATTTGGTGCTTCGGCTCATCCAGGATCAATCTGATCAGCATAAATTATCCCCGCCTTGGGAGGGACCTTTTGTGGTCAGCAAGAATCTGAATAATGGGTCATATTACCTGATTGATATTCGAGAGCGCAAAGATTCACGTACATCAGAGGAGGAAACCAGCAGGCCGTGGAACATAGCTCATCTTCGACCTTATTATACATGAGCCCTGGGCTCTGTTTATGTACATATCATGACCATGTATATATTATGATTAATACAATAAACCGAAGCCTCGAGTAAAACGGGGTCTCTTCTGTTCTTCACATCATGTGTGCTTACCCCTGGAGGTCGCTTCACAGAAGTTCAAATTATAGATTCCGGTTTAAAGGCCGGTTCAAGGGAAGATGTCTCCCACAGGGTTGTGAAGCTCTTAATATCCGGTTCAATATCCCGGTTCAAGCATAAGGCTTACTGTTCAAACATAGGCCGTATTCGAGCCAAAGAGAACATAGCCATTCAGCATGAGGCTTCCTGTTCAAACATAGGTCGTATTCGAACCAAAGAGAACATAGCTATTCAAACATGGGGCTTCCTGTTCAAACATAGGTCGGGTTCGAACCAAAGAGAACATAGCTAAACCCTATAAAGTCAGTTGGGGACCTAGTCGGCCTGAACCGTAGCTACACCTCCGGGGGGCTTGGTCATGTCTTGACGACGGTAATGCCTTCTGGCTGGCACATTTGCCACTGAATCAGTTGGGGACCTAATCGACTTGAACCGTAGATTACGCCTTATGGGAACTCGGTCATGTCTTGATGATGGTAATGCCTTCTGGTCGGCTTTTTAGCCAATGAATCATTTGGGGGCTTGGTCGTGTCCGAACCAACGCAATGCCACTTGATCGGCCCTTGGCCATTGAGTCACTTGGGGGCTTGGTTGACGAACCAATGCAATGCCATTTGGCCGGCATATTTGCCACGATTCAGTTAGGAACCTGGTCGACCTAAACCGTAGCTACACCTCTTGGGGGCTCGGTTTTGTCTTGACGATGGTCACGCCTTCTGAACGGTTCATAGTAGCCACTATTTGCATGCGTTTTACTATCGCGTTGCCTTTTCATATTTGGTTTTTGTTTTCTGCCTTTATTGTGGTATTTTTTGTTCTTCGGAACGTCAAGTGTTTTTAAACCGATTCAACTGACATAGCCTGGTCCGTTTTTTAACCCAGAGGCAAGTTGCCCGGTTTGGCAAGGGCGCAGCACGGTTCATAGGGCCGGAAGATCTTGTGTACTCAATAAAGACAGGAAACAAAGTTGGAAAACGTCATTGGAAAAGAGCATCAGTACTCGTGCGCAAAGGCACATTCAAATGCAGAGGTATCAAACTATCTTATTACAAGGCAAACGTAGTGCCTGAATATATTGTTCGTTGACGGATTAAAACGTCACCAAGTAAGGTGAACCGGAGCGTTGATTAGGCCTGTTCGCTGCCTCGGTTCGAAGGCTGGGGATCGTCTTGCGCCGCTTCAGCTCTATCTTGGTTACCCATTGGCTGGAAATCAGCAGTGGTCCAGTCGATTCCCATTAGCGCTTGAAAGACGGCTTCTTCGTGAATCAGCAAAGACGGTTCAATATCAGGGGCGTAAGTATGCTTACGGATTGGAGGAATAAGGTTTCCCGCTTCAGGGACCGGAGCAGCCACTCGTTTGTTCTGGTTGTCGTATTGGGCTTGGTAACGTGACAGATCTGCTTCCTCAGCCAATTGACAAGCTAGGGGGCGCACCGCCCGGTTTATCGCCCTCAAATCGTCTTCACCAAAGTCTGAACCGTCTTCCTTCAAGCTGGGGTATCCTTGGGCCGCTTCGACAGGATCGAAATCTGGTACCCATGCTTTGGCCCGGATCAAGGCAGTAATGGCTCCAGTTCGAGCAGCTGATCTTTTCAATTCTTCAATCCGGGCTGGAAGCATGGACAGCCTCTTTAATGTGTCTTGAATCAGAGACGACACAGGGTTGTTATGCGACGCAGTGGTGATAGCCCTTTGTGCTCCGGTGTACAACTGTTCAATCAGAGTATAAGCAGCTTTGAGTTTCATCCGCACATCAGAACCCAAGTGTCCAATACGTGAGCCTGCAGTGTTTCAAGATGGATTACAAACCGGACATAGGATGTAACAAACAAGGTATAAATTGGAAGAAGGGCGTCGAAAAGCTTACCAAAGACAGCAGAGGTCATGGAGTGTATCTGTCGCTTCACGGTGGATAATTCATCGACCACCGGTTTAAGAGCAGCTTCGGCATTTTCAGCCCTCTTCGTCAAAAGAGCTCTCTCAGTAACCCAATCAGCTTGTTCTTTCTGGTGGCTTTCTTTCAGCTGTTCCATAACGGTTAAGGCATGGGCCAATTCGTCCTTCGTTTTTTCAGTTTCAGCCTGTTGGGTTTTTAAGATTTCCTGAAGGTCCGAGACTTGTTTCGCTTGGGTCTTTAGATCCCCCTGCAGCAGGTCGTCAAAACAGTGTTCAGAAAATATTGCACGGTTTGGAAGTATCAACCACACAAGCAAGTTATGTGCTTGATACTTGGGGGCTAATGCATATTTGATTTTAACGCAAGTTTCCCATTGCAAAAAGTCCCAAGATTAATACAAGTATTTAAACTTGGCACTTGGGGGCTAATAGTCATCTGATGATGTTTTCTGGTTATGACCTAAGTTGAAGCCTTGGGTTTTCTAAACCGGACTTTAATTGTCAAGACAGCCTGATCCGGGTTTACCGTCTCGGTTTGGAAATATTGATAAGCTAAGTTGCAATGGAATGAAGCACAAGGGAGTTACCTCAAGTTTCTCCTTCATCATCTTGATCATGCCAGCTTCATAATCCCGACTGGTGTACAGTCGGTTCAGGTACCCGGAATAAATATCCGGGGCGCTTAAAGCGGCGTACGTAGAAGAGTCAAGGTCCCATTTGCCCTTCATGGCCGAGATTTCGTCCTTGGCAGTATGCTTGGCTAAGGTAGCAGTGTTCCCCGGTTCAGAGTGACCGATGCCGGTAATCACAACATCATCATCCTTGGAATCGCTGCTCTGCAGTGGCCCTGTCGGCTTATCAGCAGTTCCAGAAGGGGGGATGGATTCCTCAACCCGAACAGGACTGGCAGGCGGATCAGTATGGCTGGCAGGTTCGATAATCCTTTCTTCAGCGCAGGTGTCATCTTGCGGAGACAGATAACTCTGAGTGTCCTCACGACCCGGAGCGTCAGCACCAGGAGTTTTCCCCGGTTCAGGAGCGGCAGTTCCTCCAGCCGGGTTATCCAGACGAGCCTTCTTGCTCGGTCTAGGTTTGGCCCTGGAAAAAGCCCAAAGATTGAAAAAACGGTATAAGATGGATTAAGAAACCCATACAGAGATATGTTGTGATCGGTCCAACTTACCCAATAACTGTCTTCAACGGTGGCAGTTGAGTGGCTGAAGATTCACCGGAAGAGGAATGGGAAGTGACCTGATAATCGGAGTCAGATGGATTTAGAGGCTGACGAGTTAAACCTGCTTTAGGAGGAAAGCTAGCGCATAAATTGGAGACCTCTGAGCGGCGTCTCCGAACCGGGCTGTTCGGTAAACCGGCGGAGGTGACTACCTGGCCGCTATGCCGAGTGGTGCGTCGAGCTTCATGTTGCTGGGTCTTCACAAGAAATTTGGGATCCAAATAAGCAAGAGGGTGAGAAAATTTAAGTTTCCGGTTTGCTTGGCGAGGATTTTTCAAAGGCAAAGGAACGGCATCAGAAGAAAGAATAGTTACCTTTGGGCCTTCAGCATTGCTCGCTTCAGCATCGTCCTGACAAATATCATCATCAATAAGACGTACAAAAAGTAAGCCAACTGAATCAAGGTCTACCCCAAGGTCCGGATTACCCACATCATCCTCCTCTAAATCGGGGGTACAGGAAGCAGTGTGCCTTTTCTTTGTAGCAGGCTTCTTCACCCTTGTCTTGGGTCTGATTATCTTTTCGGTTGGCTCCTGAAGCTTCTTGCTCCAAAACGGATCATCTCCCTGTTTCGGAAAGGACTGGAAGTTAGCAATATATATAAGGAGATCAAAAATTCTATAAACAGGGAGGAGTTACTTACAGCAGGTGGTTTGTTTGTGGCGCAAAATGGAAGCAGGCCGGTTCGAGCGCAAACATGTTCCGGTTCGTTCAGCATCTTTTTCACGGCTTCAGCGACTTCGTCCTCCGTCAGCTGAATGTTGCAGTGCCTCAAAGGATCATCAACCCGACCCGTGTATTGGCACATCAAACCGGAGCGGATGCTAAGGGGCAGGATGCTCCATGAAATCCAGCAACGAGCAAGATCAACCCCCGTTAAACCATTAGCCATGAAGGCTCTGAGCTTGGACAGCTGAGGGGCATACTTACTCCTCTCTTTGGCAGTTAGCCGTGGGGGGAAGGGGTGAGTGTTGCTAAGTCTCTCTGGACGGAAACCGGGCAGTGGATTTTCTTCAGCAGGGGAAGTATCCTTGCAATAGAACCAAGTGCAATTCCATTCTTGCGGATGACTATGCAACTTGGCGTGAGGATAAGTCACCTCTTTCCTCTTCTGAATCGCCATACCACCCAGTTCCATATTAGGGCCGTCGGTAAATTCAGTACGTCGGTTCAAATGGAAAAAGTCCCGGAATAGCTCTACAGTAGGTTCTTCTTGGAAGTACGCCTCGCAAAGTACTTGAAAATGGCAGATATTCGTGACTGAATTTGGACCAACATCTTGTGGGCGCAGCCTAAAATTAGCCAAGACGTCCCGATAAAATTTTGAACCGGGTGGATTAAACCCCCGGGCCAGGTGATCCGCAAACACCACCACTTCTCCCTCCTGCGGGGTAGGAGGACATTCGTCTCCTGGAACCCTCCAATGGATGGTACTTTTGCTACTCAAAGCACCAGTCAGAACTAAGTTGTTTAGTTGGGTCTCAGTGATGCAAGAGGGAACCCAGTTGCATTCATACACCTGTTTTGCCATGAGGAAATCTACAAGGCAAAGGTATTCCGGTTTGAGAGCAAGTATGATTGTAAACCGAAGATGCTCTTATATAGAGTCAGGTTATCTACAATAATATCAACCGGCGGTTCATCAAGGGGACTAATGGATGTGTAGATCGGTTTGTTCGCTTTGCTAAGAGTTAAACCGACCAGATCTAAACAGTTGTGAGTATGAAAGCAGAAACAGATCCCGTACAGATTCTTTCAAAGCAATGGATCTACAGCTAGGGCGAAAAAGAAATAAAAACAGGTAATATGAAGTCGGGCTCACAGCAGAACAACATAAGTTCGACAAGCAGGAACAAGAGTGAGATCTAAGGAAATGAGTGCAGATTTATGGCGACTGCTAAGAGGAACTACAAATCCAGATACAGGTATCATCATCTGTTCGCAAAGGCTGCTATGGGGATGAGCAAGAAACAGTAGCAGGACGATGAACCCTAGAACAGATCTAAAGCAACAAGAACAGGGGCCTTACCGGGGTCCAAGCAGATGTGGAAAGTCGCCGCGGTGCTCTGATCCGATCAGGTTGATGCAGCGGCCGGAGTTGATGCAGCAGCTGACGGCGGCGGCGGAGCTTTGAGGTCTGGGTCGCGAGGAAGACGAAGAAGGGGAGGAAATGAAGATGGCCTTCAAGTCCTATTTATAAGGCGCGGCGCGTGTATCAGGCGCGCGAATCCAGGGGCCGGAGATTTCGGAAGCCCAGTCGTCGCCCTGATTCTTGCGGGTTAGCGAAAGGAGACGGTAGCTTGCGCTGACGTCACATCGGTTTACCACAGCAAGAGGAGACGGAGAAACGACGGTTTAACAAGTCACTGGAAGACATTTGAAGACAGAAATTCTTATTAAGGATTGACATGAACCTGTTCAAATCAATCTGGGGCCTAATGTTGGGGATGTTGCTATCCGGGGTAAACCGGCCTGCAGGGCCCGGGTTACCTCCGTCAACAGACCCGAGATGTTAAAACCCAAGGAGAGATAGAAGGGCCTAAGGCCCATAATCGGTTTAAAGGTTTATGATGTAAACCGGCCTGATGTAAACTTGTATTGTAAGTTAGGAATAGAGAGACCGACCCGGGCACGTTTATTAGCCGGAGGTTGGGACTTTGCAGACCGACGGGCGTCACCCGTGTATATAAGGGGATGACTCGGCGGCGGTTTGAGGACAGAGAAAAAGAACTCGAGGTTTAGGCGAAGCTTATCGCTCCCTAAGCCCTCGAAACCCATCAATCCCATCACAACTAGACGTAGGCTTTTACCTTCATCGAAGGGGCCGAACTAGTATAAAAACCGTGTCCTTGTGTCCACTTTAACCCCTTCAAGCTAACCCGTTGCGATGGCTCCACGACTAAGTCCTCTTACTAGGACATCTGCCGTGACAAATCCACGACAATATCCATCCAACTGCCGTAGTGCTTCTTCAACCTCTGGTCTTCTTGCTCCAGCCTCCCAAAGCAGCGCCGGTCGTGCCGCATGCTCCTGCCTCCCGTGGCCGGCTGTGATGCCGCGGAGGCCTTACCGCCCCCTACTATTCCCACCGCTGGCCAGGCCCTGCGGCGACGGCAGCCTCACACCGCAGCCGAACCAGTGAACCCTCGTACTCCTCTCCGCGCGGGCTTCCACTGCAGCGTCTTCCCCGGCTCCGCGTCGTCCCCTTCCTAGGCCTTGTCGTCGTCCACCGCCGTGGTGCTCTCCGCGCAGCGTGGTCAACGTGGTCAAGGAACGACTTCGATCGAAAGAGTACTATACGTGGAGAGGCTGACAGCCGGGTCCACGGCCACAGCCCAGTTTTTTTGTGATTTGCCAAGCAAGTCGCTTTGTCAGGCCTGTTGGGCTGCAAATCTTTAGAGACGAGGAGTGCTTTCATTCGGCTGCCCGAGAAAATGGCCCATCAGTAATGAGAAATGGGTTGTACAGTTTTAAAACACATCAAAACGGCAATTAGTTTCAAATATCTTTTTTTTCATTTCAAGATTTTAAATTACATTAATTTTTATGCGTTGAGATTTTTTTGGATTTTATATTGACATACATTTATTTTTTTAAATCAGTTTGAATGTGAGTCGAAATTTCGGGATCAAAAACAGTTCGGACCGCACCGAAATATGCAAAATTTCGTATAATTTTTTAACCGTGGCCACCGTGGCCGCAATTTGGGCTGTAATGCCAACAAAAAGAATATGGGCTCAAAAAAACCTTAAGAATTAGCAAATGGGCTGAAATTTATTAGAAATAATGGCAGATGGGTTGTATGCTGTTTTCAACAGATTTGAGGCTTTCCTAAAAAAAAGGTTGACGCACAAGCAGCGACTGTTGGATGTAAATCCAACGGCCGTCGTGCTTCTTCAATCTCTGCTCTTCCAGCTCCAGCCGCTCAAACAAGCGCCGGCGGGACTGCCTGCTCCCTCGTCCCCACGGCCGGCTGTGATGCCGCACAGGCCTCACTGCCCCATCGTACTCCTATCGCAGGCCTAGACATCCCTCTACTCACCCACACCTGCTGTTATTTTCCGGCGACGACAGACGAACCAATAAACCCTCGTACAGTCGTACTCCCCTCCGCGTGGGAAACAAAAACAACGGTCGAGTCTTCCCTGCCTCCGTGTCGTTCCCTTCCTAGGCCTCGCCGTCGTCCATCGCCCTGGTGCTCTCGGCGTGGCGTGGTCAGCATGGTCAACGACCGACATGCATCTGAAGTGGACTGTACGTGGAGAGGCTGACAGCTGGGTCCACGGCCGCACACAAGGAAATGCCTCCTTATTACGCGCAAAATAATGATTTCCTCCACCTGACATCTGGGACCCACTGAAACGGCCTCTGTATTTTGCGAAAAAAACGTTACCGCCGCTGGCAGCTCGGACCCACCAGCTATATCTTCGCACGCAAGGAAGTGCCTCCTTATTACGCACAAAAAATGAATACTCCCCCTGCTAGCTAGGACCCAGTATAGTGGGCCTACTAAGTTGACGGGGACGAAGGGCTTGGTCAACTTAGCCAATATGCACGATTCTAGCTCGACTAACCGTACGATGTCCATCCAACGGCCGTAGTGCTTCTTCAACCTCTGGTCTTCTTGCTCCAGCCGCCCAAATCAGCGTCGGTCGTGCCGCCTGCTCCTGCCTTCCATGGCCGGCTGGGCTGCCGCGGAGGCCTCACCGCCCCCATACTACTCCCACCGCTGGCCAGGCCATCCCTCCACTCCACTCACCCACACCCCCTATTATTCTGCGGCGACGGCAGCGCAGCCGAACAAGTGAACCCTCGTACTCCTCTCCACGTGGGCATCCACTTCTGCGTCTTCCTCGGCTCCGCGTCGTCCCCTTCCTAGGCCTCACTGTCGTCCACCGCCGTGATGTTGTCGGCGCGGGGTGGTCAATGTGGTCAACGACCGAATTCCATCGGAAGAATACTGTACGTGGAGAGGCTGACAGCTGGGTCCACGGCAGCCGCAAGGAAGTGCCTCCTTATTATGCGGAAAATAATTATTCCTCCACCTGACAGCAGGGACCCACCGGATGCCCACCAGTATATCGCGAAAAAAATGTTTGCCCCTGACTGCTGGGACCCACCTGACGGGCCACCGTATTTCGCGAGAAAAACGTTCCCCCTGCTGTCAGCTCGGACCCACCGAAAGTGCCTCCTTATTACGCAGAAAAAAATGAATACCCCCTGCTAGCTGGGACCCACCTTGGTGGGAGGCTGACTTGTGGGCCTACTAAGTTGACGGGGATGGAGGGCTTTGTCAACTTAGTCAATATGCACGATTCTAGCTCCAGTGACCGTACGATGTCCATCCAACGGCCGTAGTGCTTCTTCAACCTCTGGTCTTCTTGCTCCAGCCGCCCAAAGCAGCGCCGGTCGTGCCGCCTGCTCCTGCCTCCCGTGGCCGGCTGTGCTGCCGCGTAGGCCTCACCGCCCCCTACTATTCCCACCGCTGGCCAGGCCCTGCGGCGACGGCAGCCTCACACCGCAGCCGAATGAGTGAACCCTCATACTCCTCTCCGCATGGGCATCCACTACCATGTCTTTACTGGCTCCGCGTCGTCCCCTTCCTAGGCCTCACCATCGTCCACCGCCCTGGTGCTCTCGGCGTGGCGTTGTCAACATGGTCAAGGAACGACTTCCATCGGACGTGGACTGTACGTGGAGAGGCTGACAGCTGGGTCCACGGCGGTAGCAAGGAAGTGCCTCCTTATTACGCAGAAAATAATGATTCCTCCACCTGACAGCAGGGACCCATTGAACAGGCCACCGTATTTCGTGAAAAAATGTTTCCCCCCTGACTGCTGGGACCCACCAGCTACACCTTCGCACGCAAGGAAGTGCCTGACAGTCGGGACCCACCTGGTCGAAGCGTACGTAGCGTTGTCATTCTGGTCGTGAACGTGTATGTACATATATACTGGTCGATGTAGAGGCGCGCACGTGTCGTAGTAGAGGCGGCCAGGGTGCAAGAAAGAAAATACGGCCACGTATGTGTACATACGGGCGGGGTCTCGAACTCCTACTCGCACATACGTACGGCGAGGGCTCGTGTACATGGCTGGGTCGGAACAAAGAAACAGCATCGTCGTCGTGTTCATGGGGAGGCAACGAAATGCGTGGTCGTGTTCATCGGGAGGCAACGCGGCTGGGTCGGAACAGAATGCATGGTCGTGTTCATCGGGAGGGCTTGGACGGAGGAGGCGATGGAAACGAGGCCTGGCGTACCGCACAACGGAGGAAACGGACCTCCTACGGTCGAAACGGGGGTCCTGTTGATCGGGAGGGGTGTGGCGTACCGCAAAAGGGAGGAAACGGACCTCTTACGGTCGAAACGGGGGTCCTATTGATCGGGAGGTGTGTGGCGTACCGCAAACGGAGGAAACGGACTTGTGTTTGAGCGCTACGGTCGAAACGGGGGTCCTGTTCATCGGGAGGGGTGTGGCGTACCGCAAAACGGGACTCCACGGGAGACTGTTCATCTCCACCGTCGACCCCCTCCAGCCTCCACGAGCTACTGTTCATCCACGTTCGACCTCCTCCAGCCTCCACGGGCTCCTGTTCATCCAGCCTCCACCGCGCGCTACTCCACCGGCTACTGTTCAACCACCCCTCCACCGTCTACTGTTCATCCAGCCCTCCACACCACGGGGTCCTGTTTAACCACCCCTCCACGGGCACCCCTCCACTGTCTACTGTTCATCCTGCCCTCCACGGGGTGGTCCTATTCATCCACCCCTCCACGGGTTCCTGTTCATCCATCCCCAACCGGCTCTATCGATTGGGGTCCTGTTCATCCAGAGGCAACACCACGGGGTCCTGTTCATCCACCCCCGTCAGGAACTGTTCATCCAACCCCCCCCCCCCCCCCCCGCAACGCTCACTGTTCATCCAGAGGCAGCATTGATCGGCTTCAGTTAGCAGCAGTAGCCAAGGAATCGCTCGATCGGGTTCAGTTAACAGCCATCGATCGATCGCTCGGGTTCAGTAACGCGTAGCCTGCAGTGCAATTACTCGGGTTCAGTTAGAGCCCAACGCCTCGCTCGGGTTCAGTTAGAGCCAACGCCTCGCACACACACGCGTACGTGTACGAGAGAAACGCGCATCGCTCGGCCCCCGACCTCCTACCGTAACCGGAACTCCTCGAAATTTTCCTCCCCCTCGCTTCTACCATGGTTTTTTCCGTCATGGACGGCCCAAAGAATGTCATGCATCTGCGTCTCCGGCCCGCCCAAGACGAAATGCCCATTTTCTGTCATGATTTTTTGTCAAAGAAGTAGGACCCCACCACATCTATGATGATACCGGGTTTTGTCACAATTATCTTCATAGAAGTGTCATATGTATGACAGATTTTTTTTCGTTCGGTCCAAAATGTCACGGATGTGTCTTTTTTTGTAGTGATACGTGGCCCTGCATGGTAGCTAAAATGGCATCTCTTAGTTGTTGTGATTAATTGTTGTGTTTAGAGATAGAAATCAGGGCTTTGATTGGACGAAGGACTGGTCAAGTTTCTCCTTCTGCTCCAACCTGCTTGCACTTTGGTCCCGTTGCACCTTCTAACGTGAATTATTACACCTAGGCGGAGGGAGTAGTACGACATATAGTGGCACACTGACTTAGGTCGAATACAAGTGCCCAAAATTGTGTGCATGTTATAATAAGGATTCACTTAAAATAGTACTTGAGCGAACAGAGGGATCAATTGGACAGTGTTCACGAGCAGTAGCGAGATGTGTGAGGTAAGATACACCGCTGGCGCTTTAAATTTTTCTTATTAATTTGTTTGTTTCACCCTCTGACTGGTGGGACCCAACCTACTACGTGGAGAGAGGTAAGGTGACTAAGGCTGCATTATTTCTGTACTACCAACACTGCTTTAAATCCCAAAAGACCTTACCACCAAAGCCACATGACACGATTATGATTTAAATCCCAATGACTCCCACACAAAAAAAAACACGGCATGCTTGTCACACGAATGCAGGAATGTATAAAAGGTTATTTTCCTCGCGTTAAACTTAATGTGTGGGTGGTGTAGCTGATTAGCCTATTTGCTCATCAAACTTGAGGTGTCGGGTTCGATAACCACACTTGAGCATAATTTTGTTTTTTTCGACTTCTTTCTTCCACCCAATGACAGGTAGGCCCCGCATGACAGAGAAAGAAAGTGATCTGGGGCGGTGCCAGGAGGATTCTTTGACTGGTCAAAATGGATGGATACGGAGCTATACGATCTTGTATGACCGTATAATCACCTCATCACGTATACGTTGCAGCCTCGGCACTTGTTTTCTAGGGTTTGCACTCTTCACACTCTCTCTCCACTATATATGTACACGCTGGAGCCTCAGCGCTTGTAGTTACTCTCTTCACACTCTCTCACCCTCTCCAGATCTAAACAAGACTTCGTTGGCCTCTCTCTCTCCCCTCACTTCTTGTCAAAGAGCCGGCAGGATCCGTCTGCCGGGAAGGGAAGGAGGCTTAACGCTATCGCCGTCGGCGAGGGAGGGCATCCACTACCAGCGCAGCTGTTCTCTTTCACCCAACGGCGGTGCGGGAGGGCCTCTGACCCCTTCTTCCTCGCTGCCGTACATAGTGTGGGCAGAACGGCCTCCGGTCGCCCACCGATCCACACCACAAGAACCCTAAGGTATAACTTACTTATTCCACATGCATTGCTCTAGCTGCATGTGGGCTTTTTCCGCTTCTGCACTTGAATCTAGGTGTTGGATCAAACAGGAAAGTAGTGGGGAAAGTTGTATAGCATGAATCTAGGATGTGGTCCAAAGAGAAAAGGAATGGGGGAAAGTAATGGGGAAACTTGTATAGCACAAATCTAGGACGTGGTTCAAAGAGGAAAGGAATGGGGGAAAGTAGTGGGGAAAGTTGTATAGCATGAATCTAGGTAGTGGTTCAAAGAGGAAAGGAAGGGGGGAAAGTACTAGTACAGACTGGCTATCCAGCACCTCTGTTGGTCGAAAAGGGAAAACAATGACAAACGCAGTATGCACATCTATAACGAACTGATCTTTTTGTTTTGGGGGGCTATAGAGTTTGAGCAGGACTTTATTTGCTGCGCTCACATAGGGAAAGGTGTCTAAAGATAACAAAACTAGGACCAACACAAATATGCTCCTTCATTGTTTGTTCTTTGTTGCAACAAACTGTGCATCACCCCTTCATACATTGGTACATGCACATGGTGCTGGTGCGTCCACTGTCCCGTGCAACTCTTTAACTGTTGTTAATCTAAGGCTCTGTTTGTTTAAAAAGTCCTAGGACTTTTTTTAGTCCCAACTAAAAAGTCCCTAGCCCCTACCTGCTTGGTTCTAGGGACTAAACATGGACTAGAGGTTATTAAATAACATGATAAAAGACCATGTTACCCCTAGTAATGAAATAATAGAGATAAGGTGAGATGCGGGGCATGGCAACTATTGGAAAAAGTCCCAAAAAGACTCTCCCTCTGGGTCTTCTTTCTTTAGTCTCAAATGCCCACTTTTAGTCCCTAAAAGTCCCTCCTATTTGGTTTAGATGGGACTGAAAGGGACTTTTTTAGTCCCTACACCAAAACGTCCCTGTAAACGAACACCCTCTAATAATGCCGTTGGAAAATTGATGCAATGCCACCGTTAAAAGCAAATTACATGTTTAACGAATTTTATTGTTAATATAATCTCTCTGTTAATATGAATCAATGCCACCGTTTGAGAAATGTTATTGTCTTGCTTTCTTTCCCATTTAGATAAGTTAGATGCTTCTTTTTGTTAGCTTCTGTGTCATCCACTGTTATTGACCACTAGTTGTTTCCTTTGCACCTCTGTGTAAACTGGGTTATCTACTTCACCTCGTTGCTATTGTGACCTTTTGTTGCACTGCACAAAACACTTTTGTTTTAAGAGTGTTTTGTGCAGTTCAACTAAAATGTCACACCGACAATGTTGCTTGATTGCTTGATCTTAGTGGAACTGCACAAGAGCAGATCTTACTTCCTATCTGTGTTGGCAAATTTGGTTAAGATCTTCTTCTTGTGAGTTGTTTGAATTCCGTGTCATGAGAGGTCAGTACTAGCCTTCTTTCACATGATAGTGCAATGTGCTTTCATGTGTTGCGCTACTTGTACGGTAATGTTGCTTGATTTTAGTGAACTGCACAAATGGAGACAATACTTCCAATCTGTATGTGCACCGTAATAACCCGTTGAGGTAAGATAAGGATATTTCACAACTGTTGGCCTGTATTTTACCACTTTCATTAGAAAATTAATGTCGTTGTTTAGTGCTATACTTGTGCTCCCTAATTGACATGCCAAATCTTACATTGAAGGCGGAGCTTGTTTGTTATTGAACCAAGTGATGAAGGGGAAGAACAACCATAAGAAAAACAAAAATCTACTCCCGGTGCTGTAATGAAGCACTGGAACTGTGATGACACAAGTAATGATATAGTTTTGCATCTTAATTTATTGCTATGGCTGGAACAAGCAATTGTTTTGCCACTGATTTGATGCCACTCTTAATGTAATATGTAATTATCTCTACTTGTGCAAACAGGGATCTTCTTTGAAGATACCATATATTTTAGTGGAACTGCACAAGAAGATGATGGAAACATTAAACTAATCGAGGAGTATATAGTAAGCATGGAAACCACAGTAGATAACAATAGATGGTTCCGGAGAAGTGCTTGATCTGTATGCTCTACACAATAAGCCTCATGACAAAGGTTGGTACTCGCCCACGAATTTCATCCATATGATTGAGCTTTGTCATCTTTATTGGTGTTGTGCTACTATTTTGATACTTTCAAGAGAAAGTGGTATTATCCTTGAGAAGTGCTTCATCTATGATGTTTTAAATATTTCCTTTCTTTTTTTTGAGCAAACAAGGATGCTAGCATTTAGTTGTCCTCTTGTCTTTGCACAACAGGATCATCCTCCTCTGAAGAAGAATATGGAGTACGTTAAGTGACTAGTTCCGGTTATGCTAGGATGAAGAAGCCCTGTCTATCTTCTCATCAGAAGGAGCAGGTAAAGGATGGTTACATTACTCCCCACAAGACCAAACTAACTTCAGCTCAGAAGGACTGACAGATCTCCATCTTCTTTATGTGATGCGCAAGTACAATGTTGTTCTAGGATTCTTTCCGGTGAGTTCCATTTTTTTGAAAGTGTGCTTTACATGGACCATGTAGGTGCCTGCTTAAACTGTCAATTCATAGTACAATTTGCTTTATACTAATCACTTTTTTGTATTTGTGCAAACAGGGGTGCTCAGCTTGATTTCAATGGGAACTGCACAAAATTTTCATGAATACATTGAATCATTCATTTCCACCACAAGAGACGAGGTGCCGATATGTTCAAGGCGATGCAACATAAAAGGCGAAATCATAAAAGCTACGCGCAAATTTGGTTGATTTTGGTGGAACTGCACAAAAAGAATAGCTGGTTTATTTAGCACGAGGTGCCATGTCAATGTCCGAACTGATGGCAAACCCTGCCCATTCCACAATCGTAGGCATTTGATATTTTGGAATGGGAAAACCTTGTCAAAGTTTGCTCATTGATGTATGCAAAACAACATGCATTTGACATTCTGGAAAGGGACAACCTTGTCAAATTTTGCTCATTGATGTTAGCAAGAAGACATGCGTTTGATATTTTCGAATGGGACGCCCTTTGCTGTCAGCAGCATCGATCAAATTTTATTTATCATTCAGTTGTGAAGTAAATATTGGCTCTGACATGTGAATCGCTGAGATGCATAATCATCGATTGTTTTGCATGTTCTCTATGAACTGCCAGGCCTGTGTGTTTGATTGCAATGTACATGAACGCTAAAAAGCTGCTCAAACTCTTTGTACTCCCTCTGTTCCTTTTTACTTCGCATATTAGATTTCTTTCAAGTCAGTTGATTTTACATTGTGAATGTTCATACTTTTTCTATAAGATTGGTCAAAGTAGAGATACTTTGACTGCAGACAAAAATTGTATGCAGACTAAAAAGGACCAGAGGGAGTACATGTGAAACTGCTGCAAACGAGGTGATCACCCTGGGAATAATGTTAGCACATATTGTTTTGCATGTTCATCCAATGCCAGTGATACAAGAATTTGAACTAATCGAACTAAATTCATTCATACACGGTCGAATTTCACATAAACATGCCGGATTTCATTACATCTCATACATTCTTCAACTAAAAAGGGGTGCACTGGAGGTATACGTAATTAACCGAAGCTAACCACCTGTGTCCGGCTGAGCCGAACAAAAGCTTCTTCTCGAGTGGACTGAGCTTCAGTCACTTAACTGCAGGTGTTGTTGCGTAACTGACATGTGGCCCAGATGCCTGTTGGGCCCACGTGTCAGTGACCCAACTGTTGGAAATATGCCCTAGAGGCAATAATAAAATGATTATTATTATATTTCCTTGTTCATGATAATTGTCTATTGCTCATGCTATAATTGTGTTATCCGGAAATCGTAATACATGTGTGAATACATAGACCACAACATGTCCCTAGTGAGCCTCTAGTTGACTAGCTCGTTGATCAACAGATAGTCATGGTTTCCTGACTATGGACATTAGATGTCATTGATAACGGGATCACATCATTAGGATAATGATGTGATGGACAAGACCCAATCCTAAGCCTAGCACAAGATCGTGTAGTTCGTTTGCTAAAGCTTTTCCAATGTTAAGTATCATTTCCTTAGACCATGAGATCGTGTAACTCCCGAATGCCGTAGGAGTGCTTTGGGTGTGCCAAACGTCACAACGTAACTGGGTGACTATAAAGGTATACTACAGGTATCCCTGAAAGTATATGTTGGGTTGACACGGATCGAGACAGGGATTTGTCACTCCGTATGACGGAGAGGTATCTCTGGCCCACTCGGTAATGCATCATCATAATGAGCTCAATGTGACCAAGTGTTTGGTCACGGGATCATGCATTACGGTACGAGTAAAGTGACTTGCCGGTAACGAGATTGAACGAGGTATTGGGATACCGACGATCGAATCTCGGGCAAGTAATGTACCGATTGACAAAGGGAATTGTATACGGGATTACTTGAATCCTCGACATCGTGGTTCATCCGATGAGATCATCGAGGAGCATGTGGGAGCCAACATGGGTATCCAGATCCCGCTATTGGTTATTGACCGAAGAGTCGTCTCGGTCATGTCTGCGTGTCTCCCGAACCCGTAGGGTCTACACACTTAAGGTTCGGTGACGCTAGGGTTGTAGAGATATGAGTATGCGGTAACCCGAAAGTTGTTCGGAGTCCCGGATGAGATCCCGGACGTCACGAGGAGTTCTGGAATGGTTCGGAGGTGAAGATTTATATATAGAAAGTCCAATTTCGGCCATCGGGAAAGTTGCGGGGTTAATCGGTATTGTACCGGACCACCGTAAGGGTCCCGGGGGTCCACCGGGTGGGGCAACCTATCCTGGAGGGCCCCATGGGATGAAGTGGGGGGGAACCAGCCCCTGGTGGGCTGGTGCGCCCCCCTTGCGCCTCCCCCTGCGCCTAGGGTTGGAAACCCTAGGGGTGGGGGGCGCCCCACCTGACTTGGGGGGCAAGTCCCCCTCTTGCCCCCCCTTGAGATGCATCTCTAGGGGGCCGGCACCCCCCTTGGACCCCTATATAAAGAGAGGGAGGGAGGGCAGCCGAAACAAAGTCCTGGCGCCTCCCTCTCCCTCCGTAACACCTCTCCTCCCCGCTTGCGCTTGGCGAAGCCCTGCCGGGATCCTGCTACTTCCACCACCACGCCGTCGTGCTGCTGGATCTCCATCAACCGCTCCCTTCCCCTTGCTGGATCAAGAAGGAGGAGACGTCTTCCCAACCGTACGTGTGTTGAACGCAGAGGTGTTGTCCGTTCAGCACTTGGTCATTTGTGATTTGGATCACGGCGAGTACGACTCCATCATCCCCGTTCACTTGAACGCTTCCGCTCGCGATCTACAAGGGTATGTAGATGCACCCCTCTCTCTCGTTGCTAGATGACTCCATAGATTGATCTTGGTGAAGCGTAGAAAATTTTTATTTTCTGCAACGTTCCCCAACAGTGGTATCAGAGCCAGGTTTATGCGTAGTTTCTATGCACGAGTAGAACACAAGATGTTGTGGGCGTCAATTTTGCCAATTTACTTGCCGTTACTAGTCTTATATTGGTTCGGCGGCATTGTGGGATGAAGCGGCCCAGACGGACCTTACACGTACGCTTACGTGAGATAGGTTCCACCGACTGACATGCACTATTGCATAAGGTGGCTAGCGGGTGTCTGTCTCTCCCACTTTAGTCGCATCGAATTCGATGAAACGGTCCTTATGAAGGGTAAATAGAAATTGGCATATCATGTTGTAGTTCTAACGTAGGTAAGAAACGTTCTTGCTAGAACCCTAATGCAGCCACATAAAAACATTCAACAACAATTAGAGGACGTCTAACTTGTTTTTGCAGCATGTGCCATGTGATGTGATATGGCCAAAAGATGTGATGAATGATATATGTGATGTATGAGATTGATCATGTTCTTGTAATAGGAATCACGACTTGCATGTCGATGAGTATGACAACCGGCAGGAGCCATAGGAGTTGTCTTTATTTATTGTATGACCTGCATGTCATTGAATAACGCCATGTAATTACTTTACTTCTTTGCTAAACCGTTAGTCATAGTAGTAGAAGTAATAGTTGGCGAACAACTTCATGGAGACACGATGATGGAGATCATGATGATGGAGATCATGGTGTCATCCTGGTGACGAAGATGATCATGGCGCCCCGAAGATGGAGATCAAAGGAGCAATATGATATTGGCCATATCAGGTCACTATTTGATTGCATGTGATGTTTATCATGTTTATGCTTCTTATTTGCTTAGAACGACGGTAATAAATAAGATGATCCCTCACAATAATTTCAAGAAAGTGTTCCCCCTAACTGTGCACTGTTCCGAAAGTTCGTTGTCTCGAAGCACCATGTGATGATCGGGTGTGATAGATTCTAACGTTCACATACAACGGGTGTAAGCCAGATTTACACATGCAAAACACTTAGGTTGACTTGACGATCCTAGCATGTACACACATGGCCTCGGAACAAGAGACCGAAAGGTCGAACATGAGTCGTATGGAAGATACAATCAACATGGAGATGTTCACCGATGATGACTAGTCCGTCTCACGTGATGATCGGACACGGTCTAGTTGAGTCGGATCATGTATCACTTAGATGACGAGAGGGATGTCTAATCTGAGTGGGAGTTCATTAAATAATTTGATTAGATGAACTAAATTATCATGAACTTAGTCTAAATAAACTTTGCAATATGTCTTGTAGATCAAATGGCCCATGCTAATGTCAACCTCAACTTCAACGCGTTCCTAGAGAAAACCAAGCTGAAAGATGATGGCAGGAACTATACGGACTTGGTTCGGAACCTGAGGATCATCCTCATAGCTGTCAGGAAACAATATGTCCTAGAAGCATTGCTAGGTGAAGCAACTATCCCAGAGAACCAAGACGTTATGAACGCTTGGCAGCAGCGTGATGATGATTACTCCCTCGTTCAGTGTGGCATGCTTTACAGCTTAAAACCGGGGCTCCAAAAGTGTTTTGAGCAACACGGAGCATATGAGATGTTCGAAGAGCTGAAAATGATTTTCCAAGCTCATGCCCGGGTCGAGAGATATGAAGTCTCTGACAAGTTCTACAGTTGTAAGATGGAGGAAAATAGTTCTGTCAGTGAGCACATACTCAAAATGTCTGGGTTGCACAACCGCTTGACTCAGCTGGGAGTTAATCTACCGGATGACGCGGTCGTTGACGGAATCCTTCAGTCGCTCCCACCGAGCTACAAGAGCTTTGTGATGAACTTCAATATGCAGGGGATGGAAAAGACCATTCCTGAGGTATATTCAATGTTGAAATCAGCGGAGGTGGAGATCAAAAAGGAACATCAAGTGTTGATGGTGAATAAAACCACTATGTTCAAGAAAGGCAAGGGTAAGAAGAAGGACGACAAGGTAATTGCCGCGCCCGGTAAGCCAATTGCTGGGAAGAAGCCAAAGAATGGACCCAAGCCTGAGACTGAGTGCTTCTATTGCAAGGGAAAGGGACTCTAGAAGCGGAACTACCCCAAATACTTAGCGGACAAGAAGGTCGGCAACACTAAAGGTATATATGATATACATGTAATTGATGTGTACATTACCAGTACTTGTAGTAGCTCCTGGGTATTCGATACCGGTGCGGTTGCTCATATTTGTAACTCAAAACAGGAGCTGTGGAATAAACAGAGACTGGCGAAGGACGAGGTGATGATGCGCGTCGGGAATGGTTCCAAGGTCGATGTGATCGCCGTCGGCATGCTACCTCTACATTTACCTACGAGATTAGTTTTAAACCTCAATAATTGTTATTTAGTGCCAGCTTTGAGCATGAACATTGTATCTGGATCTCGTTTAATGCGAGATGGCTACTCATTTAAATCCGAGAATAATGGTTGTTCTATTTATATGAGAGATATGTTTTATGGTCATGCCCCACTGGTGAATGGTTTATTCTTAATGAATCTCGAACGTGATGTTACACATATTCATAGTGTGAATACCAAAAGATGTAAGGTTGATAATGATAATCCCACATACTTGTGGCACTGCCGTCTTGGTCACATAGGTGTCAAACGCATGAAGAAGCTCCATACATATGGACTTTTGGAGTCTCTTGATTTTGAATCATTTGACACGTGCGAACCATGCCTCATGGGGAAGATGACCAAGACTCCATTATCCGGAACAATGGAGCGAGCAACCAACTTATTGGAAATTATACATACTGTTGTGTGCGGTCCAATGAGCGTTGAGGCTCGCGGTGGCTATCGTTATGTTCTCACTCTCACTGATGACTTAAGTAGATATGGGTATGTCTGTTTGGTGAAACACAAGTCGGAGACCTTTGAAAAGTTCAAGGAATTTCAGAATGAGGTAGAGAATCAATGTGACCGAAAGATAAAATTCTTACGATCAGATCGTGGGGGAGAATATTTAAGTCACGAATTTGGTACGCACTTAAGGAAATGTGGAATCGTTTCACAACTCACGCCGCCTGGAACACCTCACCCTAACGGTGTGTCCGAACATCGTAATCGCACTCTATTGGATATGGTGCAATCTATGATGTCACTCACTGATTTACCGCTATCATTTTGGGGATACGCTCTAGAGACAGCTACATTCACTTTAAATAGGGCACCGTCTAAATCCGTTGAGACGACACCGTATGAATAATGGTTTGGGAAGAAACCTAACCTGTCGTTTCTAAAAGTTTGGGTATGCGATGCTTATGTCAAGAAACCTCAACCTGAAAAGCTCGAACCCAAGTCGGAAAAATGCATCTTCATAGGATACCCTAAGGAAACCATTGGGTATACCTTCTACCTCAGATCCGAAGGCAAGATCTTTGTTGCCAAGAACGGGTCCTTTCTGGAGAAAGAGTTTCTCTTGAAAGAACTAAGTGGGAGGAAAGTAGAACTTGATGAAGTATTCCCTCTTGAACCGGAGAGTAGCGTAGCTCAAGAAAATATTTCTGTGGTGCCTCCATCGACTAGAGAGGAGGTTAATGGTGATGATCATGAAACTTCAGATCAAGTTGCTACTAAACTTAGTAGGTCCACAAGGACACGTTCCGCACCAGAGTGGTACGGCAACCCTGTCCTGGATATCATGTTGTTAGACAACGGT
The DNA here is from genome assembly GCA_032464435.1 of Aegilops umbellulata. Lineage (NCBI taxonomy): Eukaryota > Viridiplantae > Streptophyta > Magnoliopsida > Poales > Poaceae > Aegilops > Aegilops umbellulata. The sequence continues at coordinate 203,289,997 of CP136058.1, read as the reverse complement.
GAACCTTCGAACTATGAAGAAGCAATGGCGGACCCAGATTCCAACAAATGGCTTGAAGCCATGCAATCCGAGATATGATCCATTTATGAAAACAAAGTATGGACTTTGACAGACTTGCCCGATGATCGGCGAGCGATAGAGAATAAATGGATCTTTAAGAAGAAGACGGACGCAGATGGCAATGTTACCATCTATAAGGCTCGACTTGTCGCTAAGGGTTATCGACAAGTTCAAGGGGTTGACTACGATGAGACCTTATCACCCGTAGCGAAGCTGAAGTCCGTCTGAATCTTGTTAGCAGTTGCCGCATACTATGATTATGAGATATGGCAAATGGACGTCAAAACGGCATTCCTCAACGGCTTTCTTAAGGAAGAATTGTATATGATGCAACCGGAAGGTTTTGTCGATCCTAAGAATGCTAACAAGGTAGGCAAGCTCCAGCACTCCGTCTATGGGCTGGTGCAAGCATCTCGGAGTTGGAACATTCGCTTTGATGAAATGATCAAAGCGTTTGGGTTTATGCAGACTTATGGAGAAGCCTACGTTTACAAGAAAGTGAGTGGGAGCTCTGTAGCATTTCTCATATTATATGTGGATGACATACTTTTCATGGGAAATGATATAGAACTTTTGGACAACATTAAGGCCTATTTGAATAAGTGTTTTTCAACGAAGGACCTTGGAGAAGCTGCTTACATATTAGGCATCAAGATCTATAGAGATAGATCGAGACGCCTCATAGGTCTTTCACAAAGCACATACCTTGATAAGATATTGAAGAAGTTCAATATGGATTAGTCCAAGAAGGGGTTGTTGCCTGTGTTGCAAGGTGTGAAATTGAGCTCAGCTCAATTTCCGACCATGGTAGAAGATAGAGAAAAGATGAGTGTCGTCCCCTATGCCTCAGCCATAGGGTCTATCATGTACGCCATGCTGTGTACCAGACCTGATGTAAACCTTGTCGTAAGTTTGGTAGGAAGGTACCAAAGTAATCCCGGCATGGAACACTGGACAACGGTCAAGAACATCCTGAAGTACCTGAAAAGGACTAAGGATATGTTTCTCATTTATGGAGATGACGAAGAGCTCATCATAAAGGGTTACGTCGACGCTAGCTTCGACATAGATCTGGATGACTCCAAGTCACAAACCGGATACGTGTTTATTTTGAATGGTGGGGCAGTAAGCTAGTGCAGTTGCAAGCAAAGCGTCGTGGCGTGATCTCCATGTGAAGCGGAGTACATGGCAGCCTCGGAGGCAGCGCATGAAGCAATCTGGATGCAGGAGTTCATCACCGACCTAGGAGTTATACCCAATGCGTCGGGGCCAATCTCTCTCTTCTGTGACAACACCGGAGCTATTGCACTTGCCAAGGAGCCCAGGTTTCACAAGAAGACCAGGCACATCAAGCGTCGCTTCAACTCCATTCGTGAAAATGTTCAAGATGGAGACATAGATATTTGCTCAACATCCTCTTCATCCTTTTTCTTGGATGGCTTAGGAGGGAAGGGCATGGGTTTCTGAACCCATGGTTCTCTTTCTCTACCATGTTTCCTAGCAACGAAGTCTCTCTTATCATAACGTTAAGTCTTTGATTGTGGGTTATCAAGATCAACAACAGGTTCAATCTCTACATCATTATCGTTAGTAGGTTGAGCATCAACATGAACATCATTATTAACATTATCACTAGGTTCATGTTCATCACCAGATTGTGTCTCAGCATCAGAAATAGAAATATCATTAGGATTCTCAGGTGTGTCTATAGTAAGCTCACTTGCATGCAAAGTCCTATTAGTTTTCTTTTTCTTTTTATTACTAGGACTAGGTGCATTAGTATTAGTTCTCTGAGAATCTTGCTAAACTCTCTTAGGATGTCCCTCGGGATACAAAGGTTCCTGGGTCATCTTACCACCTCTAGTCATAACCCTAACAGCATTATCATTATTCTTACTATTCAACTCATTAAGCAATTCATCTTGTGCCTTAGGTACTTGTTCTACTTGAGGTAACCATGGAAGCATGTTTACTAATGAGCTTAAGATCATTAACAGTTATACTCATATAATCACCCAAGTGTTCAAGCAAGTAAGCATTACGTTTCAATTGTCTACAAACATAAGCATTGGCGTTTTCTTGTTTAACAATAAAATTATCAAACTCATCTAAGCATTGACTAGCAGACTTATTATGAGGAATATCACCTTCACCAAATCTATGGAGAGAGTTTACCTCTACTACCTGTGTCGGGTTATGAAGACCATGTATTTCTTCAATGAGTTAATTACACTTATAGTACATGAACTTGCGTGGTGGGTACAGATTCATACATGAACTTGAAAAATGATACAAATTGGCCACTAAACTATAATTTCTGGTACATTTTGATACATTTGCTGTTAAATCAAACGGTGTCACATTAACTTGCATCCCACTATGTTCTGTGTATACGTATATGCGGGTCCACCTATCAGCTGACTAGATATGTGCTGGTGACGACGGCAGAGAGGTTGGACTTCTCGTAAAGCAATGTTGACGAGAGTATCATACGTGCAGCCTTGACCTTCATCGCCGGCTGAGAGGTTGAATCACCGGCCTGTGTATTCGGTATGTTGCCCGTTGGCAATACGATCTCACCGGTGTACAAAGCTAGCTAGCTTTAACGTGTCAAGCTGCAATATCAGTCCACTAGCCTGATTGAGAAACCACATGCTTGTACGTGAGATATTGGGTTCATTTAATTGCAAAAAAGATCGATCAGGTATCCTTCTTCGTATAAGACTCGAGCAGTGCTTCCTGCTCCACCAAGTCCACCTCCGGCACGACCGCCCTGCCGGCGGCGACCTGCTCTTCCGTGTGCAGATGCTCCTGAAGGAGCTTGTGGTTGTAGTTGGCCTTGGCCTGCGCCTCCCGGGACTACTCCTGCCGCACCATGTCCATATAATGGGCACAGGCCTCGCCGATAGTCATGGTGCAATGCACTGGCGAGGGTGGAGCGGAAGAGGAGGGTGGTGTTGCCTCGTTGTCAAAGGTGTCCTCCGTTTGCACGTCCTCCGGCTGCCTGCCGGCCTGCCAATCGACAACAATGGCGGGCATGGCCTTCTTCTGCTTTGACATAAGCCTGTCTCAGAGAGCTTTGACCGCAGAGGGATCCATGGCGGGGAGTGGTGTGGAGAGGGATGACTATGGATATGGCCGGGGCAGCGGTTTTATATAGCGCAGGTGGGTAGCAGAGGGGTGGACGGGTGGCGTCGGAGAAGACACCTTGGCAATCGCGTGCCATCAATGCAGGTGGCAGACGAACGGGCGGGCGGCCGTCGTGTCGTTTGAACGCGCGGCAATCACTTGCACTGGGAAGCGACGCGGGTGGCGCTCTCTCGGCCTGCGCGCTGCTTCAATGATGGCGCCAGTGAACAGTCGCATCCGTTTTGACCGGGCATGTATGCGGGTGCTGACGCTTTAGAGCGGCGCTGACCAAAAACGCGTGGGAAGGGGGAGGGTTTTTAATGGGTCAGGGCGGTCAGAAATAGGCTTAGGATCGGTCTTAACTCCCGCAAACCTCCCTCAATTTTATCTTCGGTTTGCGGGAGAAATCACGTCTTAACCGTGCCGCGGGCTGATACTGACCAACGTTGGTGGCTTCCGTGATTTGGATCGTTGCAGGAGGTTTGCGTCAGCGTTGGAAATGCCCTTAGCCCTGTGCTTGAAACATCTCACGTCCGAAGGTCAAATCCTACGTCTACATATTTGCTTCTCCTTCTCTAGTCATCTAACAAGTGGACCCAGCATATACATATACCCACTACCATGCTGGCCTGTGAGTTAACGGCAAGCCTTGCAATTACCGTTAGATTTAACAGAAGATGTAGCAAAATGTACCCGAAATTATAGTTCAGTGACCCATTTGCATCATTTTTTAACTTTATGCATGATTTTGTACCCACCACGCAAGTTTATGTACTATAGGTTTATTTAACTCTTCTTCAATAGGTGGTAAATTCTCAACATCTTCAGCTTTAATACCTTTTTCTTTCATAGATTTCTTTGCCTCTTGCATATCTTCGAGACTGAGAAATAGAATACCCCTTTTCTTCGGAGTTGGCTTAGGAGTTGGTTCAGGAAGTGTCCAATCATTATCATTACTCAAAATTTTATTCAATAGCAATTTAGCTTGCTCCACAGTTCTTTCGCTGAAAACACAACCAACACAACTATCCAGTTGGTCTCTAGAAGCATCGGTTAGTCCATTATAAAAGATATCAAATATTTCATTTTTCTTGAGAGGGTGATCAGGCAAAGAATTAAATAATTGGAGAATCCTCCCCCAAGCTTGTGGGAGACTCTCTTCTTCAATTTGCACAAAATTAAATATGTCCCTTAAAGCAGCTTGTTTCTTATGAGCGAGGAAATATTTTGCAAAGAAGTAATAAATCATATCCTGGGGACTACGCACACAACTAGGAGCAAGAGAAGTAAACCATAACTTAGTATCACCATTAACGAGAAAGGAAACAATTTAAGAATATAGTAATAGTGATTTTTTCCTCATGAGCAAATAGGGTGGCTATATCATTTAATTTAGTAAGATGTGCCACAACAGTTTCAGATTCATAACCATAGAAAGGATTAGATTCAACCAAAGTAATTAAATTACGATCGACAGAGAATTCATAATCCTTATCCGTACAAAGATATGTGAAGTAGCAAAAGTAGGATCATGTTTCATTCTAGCATTCAAGGATTTTTCTTTCAGCTTAGCTAACAATTTCTTAAGATCTTGTCTATCATTGCAAGCAAAAAAGTCTCTAGCAGTTTCTTCATCCATAACATAACCCTCAGGTACAACTGGCAATTCATATCTAGGGGAAAATCATAATCTTCAGTTTCAAAATATTGTCAGTTTCAGTAATTTCATTCTCTCTAACCCTAGCAAGTTGTTCATCAAGAAATTCACCTAGTGGCACATTATCATCAAGCAGAGAAGTAGTTTCATCATAAGCATCATGCATATCAGAAGTGGCACCATCAATAACATGCGACATATTGGAATCAATAGCAGGTCTAGGTGTCGCAAGTTTACTCATAACAGAAGGAGAATCAAGTGCACAGCTGTATGACAGTTCCTTACCTCCCCTCGTAGTTGAGGGATAAATTTTGGTTCTTTGATCTTTCCACTTCCTCATAGTGATCAACGGATATAAATCCCAAGTGATTCAAAGAATAGAGTTATGCTCCCCAGCAACGGTGCCAGAAAAAGGTCTTGGTAACCCACAAGTATAGGGGATCGCAACAGTTTTTGAGGGTAGAGTATTCAACCGAAATTTATTGATTCGACACAAGGGGAGCCAAAGAATATTCTCAAGTATTAGAAGCTAAGTTGTCAATTCAACCACACCTGAAAGACTTCTCAAGTATTAGAAGCTAAGTTGTCAATTCAACCACACCTGAAAGACTTAATATCTGCAGCAAAGTATTTAGTAGCAAAGTAGTATGGAAGTAACGGTAACAGTGGCAAAAGTAACAGTAGCAGTTTTGTAGCAATCGTAACAGTGGCAACGGAAAAGTAACTTAGGAAAGATCAATATGAAACGAGCTCGTAGGCAATGGATCAATGAAGGATAATTATGGTCGTACAACCACGTTTGGCCCTGAAGTATGGTTGATGTTCTTTGGATTTCCTTATGATTATCAGACTGACTATTACATCACTAAAGCTTTGGCTAGCTATGGTTCCCTGGTCTCCTGGTACAATCCAAGGTAAGACCGCAGATTTATCCTTCTCAAAGTTCATGTGCTCCATCTGCATTTAATCCCGAAGAGTATTGTTGTGTGGCAACTCGGAGGTGCTAGGGATTATTGGACAGTACATATAACTATTCTTAGAAGCAATGATGGCCATGGACTGCTGCCTGAAGTTCCGCCTGCTTATTATGTATGTCTCAGTATGTTCAATCTGTGTTTACTTATGTCTAACTGTGGGATATGGATGCAATCAGTTTAGTTGATGGAATCTACCTCCGTCCTGGTTTATTGGTCCCCTTTGTAATTTGTGTTAAATTTTAACCAAAGGTTTAACTAACAAAATGTTAGTGCAGGTTAGCAAAAAATATATCATTGGATGGGTATTTGAGCATGGTGTTCAATGATATAATTTTTTGTGACATGCATAAACATTTCTTAGTTAAATATTTGGTTAAAATTTGTTACAAATTACAAAGGGGACCAATAAACCAGGATGGAGGTAGTACGTCAATCACACACGGTTCCCAAAATTGGAACCGTGTGCAATGACTTTCATTTTGCCTGTTGCGTCAATCACACACGGATGGCTCTAGCAAACCGTTGCCTCCGTAATTCCTTGTGGGACAGAAAACCCTCACCACCCAATTCAAAAAAGAAAAAAGAAAACCCTGACCATCCCACGTCACAAAAACCCTCACCCCACCCGCCACCCCCTCCGGTCCCCATTCACACCTGCACAAGCTCCTCTGCATCTATGCATGGCACCGCCTATGGTGGTGGTAACCACTTAGCTCGACGCCTGCCACCGACGCCAGGTTGCCGGCAAAGCCCACCGCATTTCGCCACTTCCGCTTGCTGCCGCCTATCGACTTTCTCGATGCTACTCGTGGTCGACCCAGCTCCGCTCAGTTGGGGAATCTGCCGTACTGAGGGTTCTTTCTCATGGACAACAAGAGAACTAATTTAACGAGATATTATCTCATCTCTTATCCTAGTTCATCTGCCTCCTTTAATCACCTAGCCGAAATCGCTGTGTATTCATTTTCATTCGAGCTGATTTGAGGGTTTTCTTCCATTCATAGAGTGTACAGTGCGTGGACACATCAGGACTTTGCGGCCTCCGCCAGACATTCCATCTCACTGTACCAAATGACTTGAGGATGCACACGGCATGTTCAATCTCACCCTAAATCTGTTGGCATGGCCTACTTTCCTGAACATATTCTAAATATTGCTACATTTGGATAAAAGGTGCCACATGCACCATATACGTCAAAGGGGATTTTTTCAGTCTTCTTTCTATATTAGGCAAATAAATGATGTATTGTTTACCCTATCTGTTTAATTATAGATTTTTGTCCTTCGATTCAGCTGTTGTACAGTTCTTTCAATTTGAGTCCACATTTGCATGTTACCATATTTTCTTTAACAATCCTACCATTTTCTGCAATGCGTCCCTTGCTATGCAACATAATCTGTAGTGGACAATCTTTCACTTTACATAAATCAAGACTGCAGGGATATCATACTGAACACAAACCATGGATTTACAATCATTGCTACTATAAGACTTGATGAACGTGGTGACTCCTATTTTGGCACTAGCCTTTGGAAAGAAATTTCTAAGTTTTATGTACTAAAAGCTGGCACTATAATTGCACTGCACATAAAAGGGCCTGGTCATGAGATATATGCTAACTTCCCCGACGATATCATCCGTCCAGACCTTGTTCGAAGTAAGTTTTCTTTTCAAGTATCTACATGTTGACTTACCTAGCAATATCAAATGAATTGTGTAGTATTTAAGCAACCAATTGTTATTCCATTTTCTTACTATATTCCTACCTAATAACTTCTAGTTACCAATACACTTTTCTATTGCCCTGTTTTAACAAAATATTCCCTATACTCCCACTTCTATCAGAAAGCGCCGCTAATAAGGAGACTCTGGAGGTGGAGAATGGGGCTGCCAACAAGCGGAGGCGGGGCGATCCACAAATGACTCCAGCAGGCCTAGACTTCATCAGCAACCTCCCCGATGATAAAGTCTAGGCCTGCTGGAGTCATTTGTGGGGCGCGGACAACTATCCTTTCCCGATGGTGGTGCCCCCTATGGAACTCTACCCCTCTCGACCTCATCGACACCCACGAGCTCTGCCATGGCTATCGCAAAAGCTTGGATGAGTTCTCCAAGATCCTCGGCAGTCACCTTGGCCCAACCAGAGGCCTTAGAATGGGCAAGCTCCGTTCGAATGGCAAGGACCGAGCCAAGCTTGAAGACTGGTTCCGATCCCCCGCCCTAGATCAGCTCGAGGAGCTCACTTTTGATGATGGGCATATGCGCTCGCTGCCAACGTCCACGCCCCGCCTCGCGTCCACGCTATGCGTCGCCAAGTTCAGGAACTTCCATTCCCCCCCCCCCTTAATGACGCGCCCGCTCTTATTCTACCACGACTGAAGCACCTCGAGCTCGTCCCCATCTGCCTCCCAAACGGTGACATGGAGCGCCTGCTCTGTGGTTGTACTGCACTCGAGTACCTTGATCTTCAGGCGATCAATGGGCTGAGTAGCTTCCACATCACCTCCATGACTCTCCGGACTATTTATGTGTGTTGCTGGTGTGGGAGGAAGACATCAGAAGATATGTACAATGGTATGGTCACTGAGGACACACCTGCACTTGAGAGATTACTTGTAGTTGATCAAGAAGGTCCAACAAGAATCAATGTCATTTCTGCACCGAAATTGACAGTGCTGGGCTACTCGTCTGACAAATACTCTGAACTTGTTATTAGATCCACACCCGTTCAGGTACAACAGCCGCCTTCTACATCTCCTTCTACAAATTAACATTATTTCTAATTTTGAAGATGTTTGTTCGTATGTCATCCAGAAAATGATTCCGACAAGCTTGACCCTGAAACTGGGCACAGTGAAGGTCTTAGCACTAGAATCTATCATCCCCAACCTGGATAAAGTTGTCAGTTTCCTGAGATGCTTTCCGTGCCTGGAGAAGCTATATATCGAGGTGATGTTCCTTTCCTGTTAAATGTTAACCATAAGGGTGTTCATTTTGTGACACCTTTTTCCAAGTTTACAATGACAATGTACTATGATTTCTGAAGGATTCTTTTGGAGTATTTCAGTACATACATGCCCCCCCATATTGGTTGCTTGATCCATATGGTTACAATCCATAAGCATTTCTCCTTTGGATTCATCTGTACTAGTTTTCTTGGGGAACTTTTCATCCACTCCAACCTCTTGTGAAGAAGGCTACATTTTTTTAGAATGTAATCAAATGCCCATGTTAATCATGTCAGATCAAACATGGCATGTTAGTGCATTTTACAAATCCTGCAAACCAAATAGGCCTGTAGTAGTGTTCAAAACTGCATGTAGGCACTAACACGTTTTTTCTTTTGTAGATCAGATTAGGCCCAGTGGTGGATAATGTGATACAAACTAACAACCACGTCGAATGCCTAGATCTGCATCCCTCAAAAATTACTTTGAACTCCTACTGAGGGACCATACCAGAGATTATATTCGCTAGGTTCTTTGTTGTTAGAGCAAGGGTGCTGAAGGTAATGAGGTTTACCCTACATTTATTTCGGAAAAATGAATGGTTTGTTGATCAGTGCCGGCGCCTACGGCAGAATGGAATAGGCTCCGAAAATGCTGAATTTCATTTTGGAACTTTAGATGATATAGTAATCGGAAGTCATCGTGTCAACCCCGTACATGACTTCTCATTGGCTGACCCCTTTGCAAAAATTATGAGGTTTCGAAACCAGACTTACAAGTGGTAATATTAGTTTGAACCTCTCTAGATATCCATGTTCAATGGATCAGTGCGGGCGTTTGCAGCTGATGAGCTGAATTTCATTTCTAATATCAGTTTGAACCTTGTAATCTTCGAATTTGAGCCATATAACTCTGAAATTTAAACCTTGCAATATTTCGAGCTTTTGTGGTACAATCATTGAAATGGCATCGTATGAGACTCGTATATTGGTAGCACTATTTTGACTTTAATATGCGATGGTCCTAGATTTTATTAACCATTGTCGAATCTGTTTACCTTGTTGGTCTCACAGCACATGATCTGTATAACTAACTCAACTGCGATCTTGGACATTATTGCACACAGTTGGTTACTTCAACTATGTGCCCTGTAGAGCGCAGAATTAATTATCGCACTCGAGTGTCCATCATCACCCTTCTGTGTAACTTTGACCTCATCACCCACGGGTAAACTTATGACCGAAGTCATTCCACACACTTCGTTTTTACAAAGCTTTTTGCCAATAAACACCCACAATTTGTCCCTCTTCTAGCCGAGGCGTGGCCAAACTAGCCGGGCGGGAAGCTTGTGCGGTAAATTGTGTGGTAGCGCGGGAATAGGCTCACCGACGATACATTTGGCGCCTCTACGAGCCCACACATAGTCAAACAAAATGCATGCGGTGTTGTCAAGCGTGCACTGGAATCCTCCGCTATGAACGCCATGACAAAACATAAAGATTACAGGCCGGTCGGCCCCCATTTATTACAACAGGCATTTAACCCGTGTGTCTCTTCAACCTTTCGATCGCACCCCACCATTGCAAGAAGCACGCCCACCACGAGAAATTCTTAGAGGGTATCCTGCGCGGCTCCAATGACGCTCCGAGCGGCTGCTGATGACGAGCAGCAATTCACCATGCACACCATGGTGGACAACCACAGAAGATTCACGGACCTCATTATGGTGTACACCAGCGACCCGGTCTGGGTGGAGCACTCCATCCACATCATGGAGTTGTTGCTTGCCGAGGAGAAGTACGAGGTGGTCGGGTTCGACCTCGAGTACACCCGCGCTCGTGTTGGGTCTCGTCCCAAGGTCGCCGTCGCCTAGATGTGCGTGCGCCACAACTTCCTCGTCTACCACTACTGCCTGGCCACAAGGCCTTGCGAGCATTTCGTCAGGTTTGTCAATAGCCCCCACTACATGTTTAGTACGGTGGACATCACCAACGATGTAAAAGCGCTCAAGAATTCGGGCATTGCTTGCCAGAATCTTGTCGACATCCAGGGCCAATACAAGATCTGGGGCAGCAAGGAGCATGAGAAGGACTCACTAGTTCATCTCGTCGAGGCCATCATCGACCCCTACTACAGAGACATGAATGATTCCTACAACAAGGACAAGCGTGCCTAGCACTCGGCCTGGATGGAGATACTCGACAAAGCTCACGTCGTGTACGCGGCCAAGGAGGCGTTGATAGAGGCAATGGTGTCCCGATGTTTCGATGAGATGGTGGCTATCGTTTTCTGTGGGAGTCGACCTTGACGATCCGACTACGAACGTGCGAGACGTCGCGCCTGTGCAATCGCTAAACCAACTTCCGAGGGTTATTGACCACACCGGAGCACAATCAACCTGACCACGAGGGCCTGTTTCCTGCAAGCAAACGAAGAACAAGCAAGAAACTAAGATTGCAATATGGATATTGCGAATAAAAGAGGAAAGCTTTGTTAATGAAGGTGGGGTTCTGTGACGCCTTGGTCTGGTCTTTGAACACAAACGAAGTACGCGAAGTTGCAGCTATGGCAAACTTTTGATCTAAACAAAACCCAAAGTCTAAACGGTGCCCTAAGGGCTGTATATATGGAGGAAGAGGGGGAAATTTCGTGGCCCTTGGGGAAGGGGTCCGAAACCAACCCTAACTCTTGTTTCCCCACGCATACGGACTCTAAAAACAACCTATACTTAAGTATTTCGAAATTACATGGGCCTGGCCCAATAATAAGGTGACGCAGCACCTAGAATAGCCTCTGGACGAAATTTATGAAGTGGCATCTTGTATATTTCGTCCAAGGCTTCATTCACTCCTTATGGTGGCTTCAAAGTCCTGAAATCATCACTTGTAACTCCGTTCTTGTTCCCCTTGCGCATGCCATCAACTCCATGCTTGTTCTTGCTCCAATGTTCACCCTTCTCCAAGCTAGGCCCTTCATTTGTAAGCAAAACAAATGTATCCAATTTAGGCAGCATCATATTCTCATGAACATTAGAATCATTACCAAGAAACGAAAGTACCTGGTAATTTAATTGGCGTGCGTGAGCTCTAGTAATTGGTCCATTATATGTAACAGTAGGGGTTGTGGGTGTAACAATGGTATTGATGTCCTCATCATCCTCCCCTTCTTGAAATGAAGTCGTCCTCGACGGAAGCTCATCTTCCTCACCCAAATAAGGCTTCAAATCTGCAATGCTAAAAGTGGGACTAACCCCAAAATCTGCAGGCAGCTCAAGTTTATATGCATTATCATTTATTTTCTCTAACACATTAAATGGACCATCAGCACGTGGCATTAGCTTTGATTTGCGCAAATTAGGAAACCTATCCTTATGCAAATGTTACCAAACAAGATCTCCAGGTGCAAAGACAACATGTTTTCTACCCTTATCTCCAGCAAGTTTATATTTAACATTCATACGCTCAATGTTTTCCTTAGTTAACTCTTGCATTTTTAAGATCAATTCAGCATGTTGTTTAGCATCAAAATTAACCTTCTCCGAAGATGGAAGAGGCAACAAATCAATGGGTGCACGAGGTAGGAAACCACACACAATTTCAAAAGGGCACATCTTAGTAGTAGAATGCAATGAACGATTATAAGAAAATTCAATATGAGGCAAGCATTCTTCCCACATTTTCTTATTATTCTTCAAAACAGCCCTAAGCATAGTAGACAAACTTCTATTAACTACTTCAGTTTGTCCATCAGTTTGGGGGTGACAAGTAGTACTAAAAAGCAGTTTAGTCCCCAACTTAGCCCATAAACATCTCCAAAAGTGGCTAAGGATTTAGTATCACGATCTGAGACAATAGTATTTGGCACACCATGCAAGCGAATAATTTCCTGAAAGAACAAATCAACAACATTAACAGCATCATCGCTTTTATGACATGGTATAAAGTGTGCCATTTTCGAGAATCTATCCACGACAACAAATATGCTATCCCTCCCCTTCTTTGTTCGAGGTAAACCTAAAACAAAGTCCATAGATATATCCTCCCAAGGAACACTAGGCACAGGCAAAGGCATATATAAACCATGAGGATTGAGTCGTGACTTAGCTTTTTGACATGTAGTGCAGCGAGCAACAAAACGCTCAACATCCCGTCTCATCTTTGGCCAAAAGAAATGTTTAGCAAGTATGTCCTCCGTCTTCTTCACGCCAAAGTGTCCCATTAATCCTCCTCCATGCGCCTCCTGCAACAACAAAAGACGAACAGAGCTAGCTGGAATGCATAGCTTGTTAGCACGGAACACAAAACCATCATTAACAACGAACTTGTTCCATGTTCTTCCTTCTTTACAATTCTGCATTACTTCTTTAAAATCAGCATCATGCACATATTGATCTTTGATGGTCTCCAAACCAAATATTTTGAAGTCAAGTTGTGAAAGCATAATATAGCGACGAGACAAAGCATCAGCAATAACATTTTCTTTACCCTTCTTGTGTTTAATGACATAAGGGAAAGTATCAATGAATTCAACCCATTTAGCATGTCTACGATTCAGTTTAGCTTGACTTTTAATATGTTTCAAAGATTCATGATCAGAATGTATAACAAATTCTTTGGGCCATAAATAATGTTGCCATGTCTCTAAAGTCCGAACAAGAGCATATAATTCTTTATCATAAGTAGAATAGTTTAGACTAGGCCCACTCAATTTTTCAGAAAAGTATGCAACAGGTTTGCCATCTTGTAATAACACACCTCCTAATCCAATTCCACTAGCATCAAATTCAAGCTCAAAAGTCTTATTAAAGTCAGGAAGTTGAAGTAAAGGAGCATGTGTCAACTTATCTTTCAATACCGTGAAGGCTTCTTCCTGTGCGGTACCCCAAACAAAAGGCACATCCTTCTTTGTAAGCTTATTGAGAGGTGCAGCAATGGTGTTAAAGTCTCTCACAAAACGCCTATAGAAACCAGCGAGTCCAAGAAAACTCCTCACTTGTGTGACCGTTTTGGGCTGCAGCCAACTCTCAATAGCTTCAATCTTGGCTTTATCAACTTCAATTCCCTGTTGATTAACAACATAGCCAAGAAAAGACACTCGGTCGGTGCAAAAGGTGCACTTCCCAAGGTTACCAAAAAAACGTGCATCACGTAGAGCATTAAAAACAGCACGTAAATGTTCCAAATGTTCTTCCAAAGATTTGCTATAAATCAGTATATCATCAAAATAGACTACCACAAATCGTCCAATGAAAGCACGTAAAACTTCGTTCATTAGTCTCGTGAAAGTACTAGGTGCATTAGTTAACCCAAAAGGCATGACTAACCACTCATATAAACCAAACTTAGTTTTGAATGCTATTTTCCATTGATCTCCCAATTTCATACGAATTTGATGGTATCCACTACGCAAATCAACTTTGGAGAATATTGTAGAGCCACTCAATTCATCAAGCATATCATCTAGCCTAGGAATAGGATGACGATAACGAATAGTAATATTATTAATGCCTCTACAATCAACACACATACGCGATGTACCATCCTTTTTAGGCACTAGTATAATAGGAACAACACAAGGACTAAGAGGTTCGCGTATATAACCTTTGTCGAGAAGCTCCTGTACTTGACGCATAATCTCCTTCGTCTCCTCTGGATTGGTATGGTATGGTGCACGGTTGGGTAGCGATGCACCGGGAATTAAGTCAATTTGATGCTCAATCCCTCGAATAGGTGGTAATCCCGGTGGCACGTCTTGTGGGAAGACGTCAGCGAACTCCTGCAAAATGTTAGTGACAGCAGGGGGCAAAGAGGAAGGCACGTCCTCGAATGAAAATAATGCCTCTTTGCACACAAAAGCATAGCAAACAGATTAGCTAGAATCTAGCTCATCAATATTAGATTTGGTGGCAAGTAAACATGCACTTTTCAATTTAATTTCAGAAGCAACACTAGGTGGTTTATTATTAGTCTTCATTGGTTGCTCAAATTCTTTTGCCACAATCTAATTTTCACTCTTATTTTCTCCTGTTTTGCTTTATTAGCTCTATTAATATCATCTTTCAAAATGGAATCAGGAGTCATAGGAAGCAAAGTAATATTTTTATCCTTATGAACAAGAGTATACTGATTGTTTCTACCATGGTGTACATAATTTTTATCAAATTGCCATGGTCTACCAAGTAATAAGGAACATGCTTGCATAGGTACCACATCACAATCAACATAATCAGCATATGTAGAGATACTAAAATGCACACGAACAATACGTGTTACCTTAACCTTGCCGCTGTTGTTGAACCATTGGATGTAGTAAGGATGTGGATGTGGTCTTGTGGTGAGAGATAGCTTATCCACCATCTCCATGCTAGCCAAGTTGTTGCAGCTCCCTCCATCTATGATGACGCGAATAGAACGTTCCTTCACAACTCCCTTTGTATGGAACAAATTATGCCTCTGATTTTGCTCAGCTTGTGTAACCTGCACACTCAAAACACATTGAGCAACTAAACATTCATACCTGTCAGCATCTTCAGCAGCCATGTATTGCGTCTCATGATCAGAATCATCTCCACCGTGTTCTTCATGTGTAATAAGAGCCAAAGTCTCCTCATCATAGTCACTAGCGGACTCATACCCACCATCCTTAGTAACAAGCATCACACGCTTAGATGGGCATTCTCTCGCATAATGACCTCCACCCTTGCAACGTCGACAAATAATATCATGTGTTTGCCCTGTTGATGCCATGGATGAAGAAGAGCTCTTTGCAGGCCCAGAAGGTGTGCTCTTGGCAGATAGTGGTGATTGTGCCTGCTTTACTGTATCACAGTTGGAGGTGGCAGCCGACGGAGGTGCCGGTGTAGCAAAATGTGTGGAAGTAGATGATGCACGTGGTGTCCATGATGAAGGTCGACCTGCAGAAAAGTTAGTTCGCGCCAATGCCTGTCGATCCTGCACTTCACGTTCAGCTTTACAAGCAAGATGGAATAAACGAGTGATATTATTATAATCCTTATAGTCTAGAATGGTCTGAATCTCTCTATTAAATCAACCCAGAAAACATGCAAGCATAGCTTCATTCTCCTCAACAATACCACATCTAATCAAGCCAGTTTGTAATTCCTGATAATATTCTTCTACCGAATTTTTTCCTTGTCTTAAGCGCTGCAATTTTTGAAGTAATTCACGTTGATAATATGGTGGAACCCAACGAGTACGCATAGCAGCTTTCAAAGTAGCCCAAGTAGCTGGAACAGGATATATTCTACAATGTTCAGACCACCAAACACATGCAAAGCTAGCGAACGCACAAATAGCAGCAGGAACACGTCTCTCCTCAGGATATTGTAAACATGTAAATCGTTGTTCAGTTTCTAACTCCCAAGTAAGATATATATCAGGAACATATCTACCCTCAAATGGTGGAATATTCAATTTTAGTTTAGGGAGATGGTCATGATCTCGTACCTGAGGGGGAGCCCTAGCATTGCCATTATTTGCATGTGGACGACCTGGTGGTTGTGGTGCTGGTGGTTGCACGTAGTTCTGATGTTGATCTACCTCATCCTTGTAATCTCCCACATAATTATCCTCCCCCACATCAGCGGCAGGAGCCACAGAAGTATCAACAGCAGCACCAGCAGCTTGGCCAGGCTAAAGAGGGACACGGGTCGCTCGGCGGAGGGTTGTTTCGCGATGTGGAGGTAGTCGTTGTTGTTGTTGTAGAGGTGCGTTAGGTGCAGCCGGTGGTGGTGGTGGTAGACGCGCGAGCAATTCATTTAACTTGTTATCGAGCATTGTTTCGAACGCCTTCTCAATGCCATCTATCTTCTCCATGCCCTCTTCAAATCTATTTAGCACATCTTCCACCTGTCCACTCATCATTTGTTGAAACTTATCATGTAACGCTTTGTTTGTCATGTTCTCCCAGTCAGTCTCGTCGGCTTGTGATCCTGCCATGGTTAGCAACAATAGAAACACACAAGAATATGATTCTACAGACTACTTGGAAGTGGTGGTGGTGGTGTGGTGGACAGTCACAAATCCGTCAAGCAAATCTCAAATTCTTACCAGTTCTTACCCAGCAGCAGGCGGTGATCGTCAACCGATGTAGTCAAAACTCTCAAAGCTTGGATAGAGCGATTACCAGGGAGAGTCAAACGCACGATGTAGATGTATGTGGAGCTGGGAAGGCTTATAATATGGTAGCAAAAAGGGTCAGCAATAATCAATTCAGAGATGCAAAGTTGAATAAACGCTCAACGACGATACTGTGCTGGTCCTAGGCTAGACCGTGCTAGAGACGCGAGCCTAGAACACTAACAAAATCACAGCGCTGCACGAAAACAAGGGAAAAGCACACTCTGGAATTTTTTTTCGCTCTCTTTTTTTTGTGCTCTTTTTATTGCGCTCGTCTTTTTTTTTTGCGAAAAATCACTATAATGGCGAGTGTCTCAAAACTCTTCCCACGTCAAACTGACAGGATGGGTACGAAATTTTTTTGACAATTTTTTTTTCAGAAATCAGGGCAGCGATGATGAAAAAGTGCGACAAAAAAGTCACTATGATTGCGAGTGTCTCAAAAGACTCAGAAAAGCCTAAAAATAGGATAGGGAAAAAATATTTTCGGTCGCCGAATTTTTTTTTCCGAGACCTACGCAGGCAAGGAAACACAAAACGAAAACTAGATGGATCTCGAAAACAAACCTAATATGAAAAGAACTCGGATTGGTGAGGGACAGGCGGTGGTATATGTGGACTCGGATTGGTGATGGACAGGCGGGGTATATGTGGACTCGGATTGGTGATGACACGCGGTGGTATATGTGGACTCGGATTGGTGATGGACAAGCGGTGGTATAGGTGGACTCGAATTGGTGATGGACAAGCGGTGGTATATGTGACAGCGGATGATGATGGTGCAGCGGTGGCGTGAATACCCGTGAACAGAACTCGAAACTCTAAAAGACTAGACGCTAAGACCAGCAACTAGACACGATGATGCAACCACAAATTCAACAAAGCAAATACAGAAAAGATTATGCAAAGGCTCAGATTGGTTCGGATATGATGAACTAACCCTAATTTTTTTTGTGGCTTTTTCGTGGACTGTAGGTATGAAGAATAGACTCGATCTGAACTACGAAAAACTGTAAAATCTCACCGAGCAACCTGAAAATCTGATACCACTTGATAGAGGCAACGGTGTCCCGATGTTTCGATGAGATGGTGGCTATCGTTTTCCGTGGGAGTCGACCTTGACGATCCGACTACGAACGTGCGAGACGTCGCGCCTTAGCAATCGCTAAACCAACTTCCGAGGGTTATTGACCACACCGGAGCACGATCAACCTGACCACGAGGGCCTGTTTCCTGCGAGCAAACGAAGAACAAGCAAGAAACTAAGATTGCAATCTGGATATTGTGAATATAAGAGGAAAGATTTATTAATGAAGGTGGGGTTCTGTGACGCCTTGGTCTGGTCGTTGAACACAAACGAAGTACGCGAAGTTGCAGCTATGGCGAACTTTTGATCTAAACAAAACCCAAAGTCTAAACGGTGCCCTAAGGGCTGTATATATGGAGGAAGAGGGGGAAATTTCGTGGCCCTTGGGGAAGGGGTCCGAAACCAACCCTATCTCTTGTTTCCCCACACTTACGGACTCTAAAAACAGCCTATACTTAAGTATTTCGAAATTACATGGGCCTGGCCCAATAATAAGGTGACGCAGCACCTAGAATAGCCTCTGGACGAAATTTATAAAGTGGCATCTTGTATATTTCGTCCAAGGCTTCATTCAGTCCTTATGGTGGCTTCAAAGTCCTGAAATCATCACTTGTAACTCCGTTCTTGTTCCCCTTGCGCATGCCATCAACTCCATGCTTGTTCTTGCTCCAATATTCACCCTTCTCCAAGCTAGGCCCTTCATTTGTAAGCAAAACAAATGTATCCAATTTAGGCAGCATCATATTCTCATGAACATTAGAATCATTACCAAGAAATGAAAGTACCTGGTAATTTAATTGGCATGCGCGAGCTCTAGTAATTGGTCCATTATATGTAACAGTAGGGGCTGTGGGTGTAACAATGGTATTGATGTCCCCATCAGGCGTACATGAGCTACGACATGTACAGGCGAATCATTGACATGAGGAAGTGCCTCCTTCCCCAAAATGGCCAGGGATCCAAACGGAAGCAGAGCAAGGGAAAGCGTCATCACAACAATAAGTAGATGATTAGATCCTCGTTTCTCCTAGTTTAGTATGCATGTAATTCCTTACTTTGGTGTGTGGAAATGTTATGTGTGTAGTCACTTGTGTAATTGAATGCTTAATTTGGTTACGCAATGCTACCTTTTTAAGTATATATGTTGACGCTCTGTAGACAGAGAGTAGATGTTGTGCAGACAAAGAAAATCACATTGCACACGGACTAAACGATGGAACCCGTCGGTAATGTTTTCATCAATCACTCACAATTGTATACTAGCAATCATTTGCTCACAACACGCACGGCTTGTTAACAGGAATCGTCTGTGTTGTTATCGGTCTTCCCACACGTTTCCGACTACAGACCTGTTTGTCGCGTATCACACACATCTTGTTAAGTTGAACCATTTCTATTCTCTTGGCTCAACGCAAACAGTTCATCCGAGTGAACTATATGCCATATATCGCACACACCTTGATCTGGCTGACCGTTTCTTTTGTGTTGCCTAATCACAAACAGTTCATCCAAGTGAACTGTATGCTGTATATCGAACGCACCTTCATCTAGTTGCCCGTTTCTTTTGTTCCGCCTCATCGGAAATAGTTCATTGAACTGAACTGTATGCCCCTCATCCCACACACAACTAAATTCTAAAACGTGTTTGATGCATCCGTCATCGCAAATGTTTTTGCATCTTTTTTTACGGTTTTTTTACACCACCATTTGCGATTATTGCATCGCACACAGTTTCGTTGAAGGGTCTCTGATCGTAGTGTCGCGTTAGCAGCATCTTGCAGTAGTGATAGCACTATAGGTGGAATAGAATATGGTGGTTGTGGAGAAGATAAAAAATAGAGGGAGATAGTCTCACATCAACTAGGCCTAATAACGGGCCATGGAGATGCCCATCAATAGATATCGATGTGGGTGAGTAGGGATTGCCATGCAATGGATGCACTGGAGCTATAAGTTTATGAAAGCTCAAAAGAAAACTAAGTGGGTGTGCATCCAACTTGCTTCCTCATGAAGACCTAGGGTAATTTGAGGAAGCCCATCACTGGAACATACAAGCCAAGTTCTATAATGAAAAATTCCCACTAGTATATTAAAGCGACAATATATGAGACTCTCTATCATGAAGATCATGGTGCTACTTTGAAGCGCAAGTGTGGAAAAAGGATAGTAACATTGCCCCTTCTCTCTTTTCTCTAATTTTTTTTATTTTGGTGGGCTTCTTGGCCTCTTTTATTTTTTTGTGCGCTTCTTTGGCCTCTTTTTTTTTATTTCCTCGCATGGGACAATGCTCTAATAATGAAGATCATCCACACTTTTATTTACTTACAACTCAAGAATTACAACTTGATACTTAGAACGAAATATAACTCTATATGAATGCCTCCGGCGGTGTACCAGGATGTGCAATGACTCAAGAGTGACATGTATGAAAGAATTATGAACGGTGGCTTTGCCACAAATACGATGTCAACTACATGATCAT
Organism: Aegilops umbellulata; assembly: GCA_032464435.1. Lineage (NCBI taxonomy): Eukaryota > Viridiplantae > Streptophyta > Magnoliopsida > Poales > Poaceae > Aegilops > Aegilops umbellulata. The sequence goes on along the minus strand of CP136058.1, from coordinate 203,269,518 downwards.
GCAAAGCAATATGACAATGATGGTGTGTGTCATAATAAAACAGAATGGTGCAAAGTTGCATGGCAATATATCTCGGAATGGCTATGGAAATGCCATAATAGGTAGGTATGGTGGCTGTTTTGAGGAAGGTATATGGTGGGTGTATGGCACCGGTGAAAGTTGAGCGGTACTAGAGAGGCTAGCAATGGTGGAAGGCGAGAGTGCGTATAATCCATGGACTCAACATTAGTCATAAAGAACTCACATACTTATTGCAAAAATCTATTAGTCATCGAAACGAAGTACTACGTGCATGCTCCTAGGGGGATAGATTGGTAGGAAAAGACCATCGCTCGTCCCCGAATGCCACTCATCAGGAAGACAATCAATAAATAAATCATGCTCCGACTTCATCACATAACGGTTCACCTTACGTGCATGCTATGGGACTCACAAACTTTAACACAAGTATTTATGCAATCCACAATTACTCACTAGCATGACTCTAATATCACCATCTTTATATCTCAAAACAATCATGAGGAATCAAACTTCTCATAGTATTCAATGCATTTTATACGAAAGTTCTTATTATATCCCTCTTGGATGTCTATCATATTAGGACTAAATTCATAACCAAAGCAAATTACCATGCTGTTTAGACACTCTTAAAATAATATAAGTGAAGCATGAGAGTTCAACAATTTCTACAAAATAAAACCATCGTTGTGCTCTAAAAGATATAAGTGAAGCACTAGAGCAAAATTTCCTAGCTCAAAAGATATAAGTGAAGCACATAGAGTATTCTAATAAATCACGATTCATCTGTGTCCCTCTCAAAAGGTGTGTATAGCAAGGATGATTGTGGAAAACTAAAAATTAAAGACTCATATCATACCAGACGCTCCAAGCAAAACACATATCATGTGGTGAATAAAAATATAGCCTCAAGTAAAGTTACCGATAGATGAAGATGAAAGAGGGGATGCCTTCTTGGGCATCCCCAAACTTAGGCTCTTGGTTGTCATTGAATATTACCTTGGGGTGCCTTGGGCATCCCGAAACTTGCCACTCCTTATTCCATAGACCATCAAATCCTTATTCCATAGTCCATCAAATCCTTACCCAAAACTTGAAAACTTCACAACACAAAACTCAACAGAAAAATCTCATAAGCTCCATTAGTATAAGAAAATAAATCACCACTTTTGGTACTGTTGTGAACTCATTCTTTATTTATATTGGTGTAAAATCTAATGTATTACAACTTTTCCATGGTTCATAGATTCATCAAAATAAGCAAACAACACATAGAAAATAGAACCTGCCAAAAACAAAACAGTCTATAGTAATCTGGATACCTCAAATACTTCTGTAACTCCAAAATTTCTGAAAAATTAGGAAAACAGAGCAAATTTGTATATCAATCTCGTGTAAAAACTTCAGAATTTTATCACACTTTGGTGGTTTTTTAAAATTCTGGGACTGGGCGCAAAAGTTTCTGTTTTTCAGCAAGATCAAATCAACTATCACGGTAAGCCATCCCAAAGGTATTACTTGGCACAAACACTAATTAAAACACATCTAACCAGAGGCTAGATGAATTATTTATTGAAAAATAGAACCAAAAAGCAAAGAACAAAAATAAAATTGGGTTGCCTCCCAACAAGCGCTATTGTTTAACACCCTTAGCTAGGCATAAAAACATAGATCTAGGTATTGTCATCTTCTCCCTTTTGGTAGTAAAGAGAGAATTTCTTGTCCAGAGCATTTATCTTTCTATTTTGTGTAAGCACATGGCCATTAATGGTAGAAGAAAGATTAAGCACACTACAAAAATTTGCATCTAAACTATCCCTCATCTCTTTGATTATTTCATTTTGATAAAAGCACATAAGAGTAGTTGATTTAACATTTTCACCTTTGGAGTTCCCAAATATGGTTTTCATCTTTGCATAAGTATCAAAGGCATCTCCTCCAAGAAAACCATTTTCAAATATAGAATCCAAAACTTGTTTAAGAGAAAGAAGCAAACCAACATAAAAGCTTCTCAAGTATATCTCAATATGATATTGAGGCACATGGCTAGCTTGAATCCTCAATAGTCTATCCCAAGCATCCTTTAAAGATTCATCGAGCATATCGAAAAATTCCGGGATCATCTCCATCAAAATTGTTTACATTTTCCTTAACAACCTCGGAAGGTCTTTCTGTAGCATCATTATTTATGAGCTTAGAAAGGACAGAGATGCTATCCAAAGCATTAAAACTTGGGGAAAAAACCCTTAGCCCTTTTAGATTCGGCCATAGCGACAGAAAGACGGATTTAGGCAAACAAGAGAATGGCGAGAGAAAAGGCAAATCTATTCGAAAATCGTTTTAGAAGTGGGGGAGAGGAAAATGAGAGGCAAATGGCGAATAATATAATGCAAGAGATGAGAGTTTATCATGGGTACTTGGTATATCTTGACTTGGCGTAGAGATCTCCCCGGTAATGGTGCCAGAAATTCTTCCTGCTACTTCTTGAGCTATATGCTAGACATCTAGGGTTTAGCCATTACGATCTTGAGGTAGATCAACTCTTGTAACCCCTATACTCATCAAAGTCAGTCAAGAAGAAAGTAGAGTTTTACCTCCATTAAGACGACCCAAACCTGGGTAAACATCGTGTCCCCTTTGTCTCTTATTTCCTTCGATCCTCAGCCCCACAGTTCGGGACCCCATACCCGAGATCGGCTGGTTTTGACACCGACATTGGTGCTTTCATTGAGAGTTCCACTATGTCATCGCCAGAAGGATCGACGGCTCGCCTTGTCATTAATGACGACATTACTTCTAGAGGGGCCTTAAGTCCTGGACAGGTCCTCCAGCACGCTCGGCCATCAAGCCAACGGCGACCCCCACAATCGCCAAACATCATCCCCATGTAAGTCTCGAACACTCCAAAAAGATGGATCCAGCAGATGTCTCATCTTTAAATGAGCTGCTAGATCGCATCGCCGCCCTGGGGGTCACAACAGACTATGATCGAATTGGGCTTAAACCTGATCAGAGGGAAATCAAGTCCCCACCGGTCACCCACCTGGTAGCAGTCGTTGAGGAATGAGCTGAGAACACCTCTTCCCCTAAATTAGAACACCAGCTATGTTCGGATTTCCAAGCCCTGCGAGCCAGATACACATCCTGGAGAAGAGACCTCATGTCCTCCGAACACAGGATCGAGCATTAAGTCCGGAAGTCTTCAGGACCTTACTGATCCTGAGCTGGTGACCTCGGAGATTCTTCAAACTCCGGATCCAATAGTGGGTCAGGGTTCAGATTTCAGCCCACCCACCTGCCACAAGCAATATTCCGCAAGAAATTTAGGTCCTGCAGACGTATGTGACCTAATGTATGTATGGCAGCAACCTTAGGAAACGGTCCATCACTTCTGGGCCAGGTTCCTCCTTGTTAAAATCAAGATTAAAGATTGTTGCGACGACGATGCGGTTTCAGTTTTTTGCCGCAACTGTACGGATGAGGGAATCCTCAATGCCCTCAATCGCCGCCACATACTACACTTTGCAAATTTGGCACACATAGTACAAAAGTACTGCACAATGGAAAGTGCCTGGAAAGCCCAGGCAGCCTGATGGAAACCTCCTGCCTTCAAGTAGCCCACCGGACGGGCAAAAAGGATGCAACCTTACGGTGCACCCGATCATCAGGCTATTGACAAGAAAAACGAGCCCTTCCTGGGACATAGAACCGTCCTCAACGAATTGCTCAACAAGCCCTGTCAGATACACACGATGCCGAATACCAAACCAACACATAGCCTTCGGGCATGTTGGGTTCTCCGGCAAGTAGCTAAGAGCGGTGAGGCCATCCTCACCAACACTACCCCATAGAAGCACTCTTTGGAGGATGATGATCTCGATGTCTTTACGGTCTTCGAGACCTTTTCTTGAAATAATCGGCGCAAAAGAGTGCTCCGCGTCTTCGCCAAAGTTAACCAAGTAGCCGCAATAAATCCTTGGAATGATACGGCAATAACTTTTACTGCCAATGACGAACCAAGGGCCCGATCAGTCCGAGCACCAGCCACCTTGGTCTTAAACCCAATTGTGGATGGCTTTTGACTCACCAAAGTGCTCATGGATGATGGCAACCTCATCTACGAAGACATGCTCAATAAAATGCAAATGAACAAGAGTCACATCAAGCAAAGCAGTACCACCTTTCGAGGCATTATCCCCAGTCGAGAAGCATGATTCTCAGGGAAAATTAAACTTGATGTAGTATTCGGCACGCCGGAGAACTACAGGTCCGAAGAGTTGCTCTTCCACGTGGCACCTTTCAACGGCGGAATCACGCGCTGTTGGGGCGAGACGCCTTCACACGCTTTCAAGCCATACCCCATTACGGGTACATGAAGCTCAAAATGCCAGGGCCCAACAGAGTTATCACTATCATCAATGATCCGGATATAGCACTCCGCGCGGAAAACAAAACTGCATCCTTGGCCCTGGAGGCACTATCCGAGGCCTTCGTGCCTGAGGAGCTAACCACTCTGCATTCTACAGTGGAAAAAGACGATGTAATCCTCGATAGAGACCCAAGTCCACTTCTTTCAAGCCAGCAGACGAAATAGTCAAATTTCAAGTGCACCCGACTGATCCTAACAAGACAGCCCCCATTGGAGCACAGTTGGATCCGACGGTCGACATCACCTTACGAGCATTCCTGTGCGGAAATTCAGACATCTTTGCGTGGCATCCTTCGGATATGCCAGGAATCCCATGCAGACCGGTCGAACATAGCCTCAACATAATAAAGGGGTTAAAACCAGTCAAGCAAACGTTGCGGCGATTTTCCGAACCCAAACGACAAGCTATGGGAGAGGAGCTAGCTAAACTACTTGAAGCTGGGTTCATCAGAGAGATCAAACACCCGTACTGGCTAACGAACCTGGTCATGGTGCCGAAGAAGGATAAATCATGGCGCCTTTCTGTCGATTTCAAGGACCTCAATAAGGCTTGCCCTAAGGACCCCTTCCCACTACCCCGCATTCACCAAATCATTGATGCGACCGTAGGACATGACTCACTGTGTTTCCTCGACGCATACTCCGGATATCGTCAAATTAAGATGAAGGAATCCGACCAGGCTGCAACGACATTCATTACCCCGTATGGGCCTTTCTGCGTTAACATTATGCCTTTCGGACTCAAAAACGCTGGCGCCACTTACCAACGCATGATTCAAACATGTCTGGAAAAGAAAATTGGCAAGACAGCGGAGGCATACGTAGATGACGTAGTCATCAAGACTAAAGATGTCGAACATTGGTGGACGATCTACGCCTCACATTCGACAACCTCTGAACATATGACATATGGCTCAATCCGGAAAAATGTGTTTTCGGCGTTCCAGCCGAAAAACTACTCGGGTTTATCGTTTCCAATAGGGGAATTGAAGCGAACCTAGCAAAAATCTGAGCCTTGTAACAATTGGTAATGTCAACAGACTTAAAGCAGGTCCAAAATTTAGCTGGGTGCGTGGTAGCCTTAAGCCGCTTTATCTCCAGACTAGGAGAAAAGGCGCTGCCACTTCATCGACTGCTCCGATGCACCGACCACTTTGAATGGACGAATGCGGCTACAGCCGGGCTGGAAGAAATAAAAACTTTGTTAGCAAGCAACCCAATCCTTGCCGCACCAAGTGTTGGCAAACCTATGTTGCTCTACATATCTGCGACTCACCAGGTGGTGAGCGCCGTACTCGTCATCGAACGAGAGGAAGAGGGACACAAATTCCCACGCCATAAACTAGTGTACTATGTATCAGCGGTCCTTACACCATGCAAATCTCGATACCCACACTATCAAAATATAGCGCATGCGGTCTTCATGGCATCCCGAAAGCTGCGACACTACTTTCGAGAGTGTTCGGTCACGGTGGCGTCCAAAGTACCACTCAATGACATCATAAATAATCGGGACACCACCGGCCGCATAGCCAAATGGGCCATTGAGCTCTTACCATTTGAAATAAGATACAAGCCGCACCGAGCTATTAAATCTCAGGTGTTGGCCGACTTTGTCGCCTAATGGACGGAAGCCGAACTCCCTAAAGAGTACAACACATACTCCAACTGGGTGATGTACTTCGACGACTCTAAAATGTTAGCTGGATTGGGGGCTGGTGTCATCCTTACATCCCCTACAGGGGACACAGACTGCTACATATTACAAATCATGTATACGGACTCCAACAACGCGGCCGAATATGAGGCACTACTGCATGGTCTCCGAATGGATGTTTCTATGGGCATACAACGCCTCGAGGTGCGTGGGGATTCGAACCTTGCAATATCCCAAATAAATGGAGAATTCAATGCAAAAGATCCAAAGATGGCGGGACATCAAAACGCCGTACACAAAATATCAGCTCAGTTTGAGGGGCTCGAGTTTCATCACGTTGTTCGAGACAGTAATCAGGCAGTGGACATCCTTGCTCGAATGGGCGCTAAACGCGACCCTGTCCCACCTAACACCTTTGTGGAAAGGCTCTTCAAGAAATCTCTGGTATGGCAGGACAAGAGCGGCAATACTAGTCCGAAGCCGATCATACCCCCCAGATGCCGAACACAATTCTAATATCATCGGGGGCTCAGGCACCGAAATGACACCTTCCGCCCATGTAATCATGGCTATCATTGCTCCATGGACCGAAGCCTTCCTGGCCTACCTTAATAGGCAGGAGCTCCCTGATGACCAGAATGAGGCCCGTCGCATAGTTTGACGCTCTAAAGCCTACAAAGTTCACGAAGGAGAACTCTACAAGAAAAGTACTACCAGAGTTCTTCAAAGATGTATCTCCGAAGAGGAGGGACGGCAACTCTTGGCCGAAATACATGCTGGTCTCGGTGGCCATCATGCTGCAGCTCGGGCCCTCGTAAGTAAGGCCTTCCGTACAGTTTTCTTTTGGCCAACGGCCCGAGCAGATGCACAGGCCCTTATACAGCGCTGTGTAGGATGTCAACTTTTCGCCAATAAAAGTCATATGCCACCCACTGCCCTAAGAACAATCCCCATTAGTTGGCCTTTTGCAGCCTGGGGGCTAGATATGGTCGGACCCCTTAAAGGTGGAAGCCATAAGAAGAAATATTTGCTAGTTATGGTGGATAAATTCACCAAGTGGATAGAGGCCAAACCTGTAAAAATGGCTAAAGCTGGGCCGGTGATCGACATCATATCCGGTGTTGTACACTATTATGGTGTCCCACACAACATCAGTACAGACAATCGCTCCAACTTCACAGCCGATGAGGTGCAAAATTGGTGTGCTAACCTGGGCATTAAGCTCGATTATGCCTCCGTATATCACCCTCAAACATACGGTCAGGTCGAACGGGCTAATGGCCTGACAATGAGCGGCATCAAATCTAGACCAGTGCAATCCCTACGGGAGTCAGATAAACACTGGGTCGAGGAACTTGATTCCGTACTCTGGGGGCTGTGGACCACGCCCAATCGCACGACCGGCTACACACCCTTTTTCATGGTGTACGGCGGAGAGGCTGTCTTGCCCTGCGACATTATTCATGACTCACCTCGAGTGCGCATGTATGAAGAGAGACAAGCCGAGCTCGATCGGCAGGACGACCTAGACGGCCTGGAGGAGGAGTGCGATATTGCAAAAGCTCGTTCCGCATTCTATCAACAACAGGCTCGGAGATACCAAAGCAGAGAAGTGCGGGCCAAGACTTATAATGTCAGTGAACTCGTTTTACGCCTCCCCAAGAAGAAGAAGGACAAGCTCAAACCAAAATGGGAGGGTCCCTTCATTATAGATGAAGTTCTCACAAGAGGAGCCTATCGCCTTCGTAATGCATCGGATAATCGCCTAGAGCCGAATCCATGGAACGCTTATCGGCTCCAAAGATTCTACGCATAAGTTTGGCCATACTTCTTTTTCACTCCTTTTTCTCCTCTTCATTTTGTTTTTTGTTTTCTCATTTTTATACGATTTTCAGGATGTGTTTGGATAAGCCGAACACTTGAGGGGTACACATCCTAAAATGGAAACACCCCACCATGACTGGGGGCTTCTTTAACCGAACCTTATTATTATTCCGAGCCTGGAGCTCACAATGTATGTGTCATTTGCTCATATACGCCCTTTTTGCCATTATATGCACCTCTATGACTTAAGTTTTTGCCAAGCTGGGTTGCCTTGCCCCTGTGTTTATGCCCTACGTTCTCGATGGTTCGGCTAGGGCATAAAGGGAGCACCTCTGCGATTGTTACAACCGGGTCATCCGGACATGTACCTCAGACGGGTGAAGCCGAAAGCTAGCATTCTTAAGAGAATAATTGGTCGGCAATCAAATGACAGATCGTTACATTATTGTAACCACTCTAACACTGCGGGACACTTTTTATGTATTGCGGACCAACGCCCCGACACCCATAATTACAGCATGCCAACCCAAGGATAGGAACCCTTAACAGAACTATTTTCCTTGGAAGTTGTTTCTTACATATGTAATATAACATACATCTCGAACTAAATTTTTTGTCTGTTCGAGCACAATGACTGGGTTGCTTGGTTTCCAGACATAGTGAATGCTTCTTTTTCATTTCGAATAGTATCCGGAAACACCCCACCATTTTGGTTTGGTGGTTTAAGCCGAAAGCCTGCGATGACAAACTTTTCACATGTTCAGATAAAGGTACAGGTTGATCATAACGTACATTAATACATCAAATCAAATACATATTCCTTGTCTATTCCATCTATAAGACTGCCTAACTTACAGTCTTCCTGTGAGTACTTCGCAACTATCATTACTTGGTCATATACCAAATTAATTGGAATTTCCTTCCCGTCTGGTCCTTGTGGTCCCACTCGGGCTGTATGATTGGGATCTAGCTTGGTGAAACGTGTTTTCACCATAGCCCAGGCTTCTCGTGCGCCTTCACGGTAGGCGGATGTCTTCCATAGCTCAAAGCGGCGCCGGCCACCTCTGAATAGGTTTGGAAATCCCTCCATACTTTCTGGAGGGGTATCGGCTGGCCATAATGCCTTGACCATACTCCTCATGACCTTTCGGGCCCGAGCATGTACCATGGATAGTTCCTTCAGCATGTCGCCTTGAAATACGAATACTTCTTCTTCCGGCCAGCCAGTTAACAGACCTGCATCAATAGAGTCATGAAGTTCCAAATTATGGACTAGACACAAGCCCCTAGGGTGGTTTAAAAAAAGGAGGACACACCGAACATGCCGCCCTTCAGCTTCTCATTTTCTTTCTGAACGACCGATAACTGAGCCTTTAAGCTCTCTATCTCTTTGGATTATTTGACTTTTTCCTCCTCATGTTTTTTCTTCCCAGACGCACTCATTGCATCCTTTTTCATTTCTGCCAATTCGGCGGTGATGGTGTTTAGCCGCGTCTGATTTTTCTTCAGCTCCTGAGATAGCACAGTATTCTTCTCTCTAAGAACCTGCGGGTCATATCGATCCTTAAATCGGTTTGCCTCACCGCTTCAAGTCTTGGGGGCTACTGGCATACAACTATCAAAATTGCATAAACTTGTACCTGCATATCCTTTGAGAACAACTGAGTGACTCCAGAAAGTCCGTCTCGGGCAGCCCGGATATATGCATCCACCAAGCTGAGTGCGGTAAACTCTTGCTCGGAAAAGGCTGGAGCGTGCATGCCCTCTTTCAATCAACGGTGATTCCTCACGCTCTCCACTTCGGAATTCATGACAGATACGTCGACTGAATCCTCATGAGGCGGCGGAACGGGCATTGCATCGGCTCTCATCCTAGTTGACGAGTCCGGCACCGGATTGGCGGACATTCGGCTAACAGGGCATTTTCTCACCGTCGGATGTGTGTTTCTCCTGACATCAAGGATAAAGAGAGACTTTAAACAATCCGGACTCGTGCCCAGGAATGTATTAAGAAGACATACCTCTTGTAAGACGATGAGGTTTCTGCAGCGCTTCCGATTCCCTTTCATATTGAACGACTACCCTGCGTAGGGGCCGCCCTTGAGGAGGTGCGGTTTGCCAAGCGTTGATCCTATTAAAATCTGGATCAGTATAATGGACAAAGGTGCAAGTAGCGATTTCCTTTTAAGAGCCCTCTGAATACTTACGATGCAGAAGGGATAGAGGCGGGGGTAGTCGGCGGTGATAGCCACTTCCGAGCCATCAAGGCTCGCTTGATAAAATACCCCATCATCAAACTCTATGTAAATATCCGGATCCTCGCGCAAGCCAGGGTCTCCGTCGCGATTATGATCCTCTGGCTGGGGAGCAGTACACTGAACGTCCTCGATCATCTTCCGCCATGACTGTTTTAGCAAAGAACAAATTGGATTAGCATGCTGTGACAGCAATAAACCAACACGAATAATCGAAATCTTACCCATTCAATAGGGTTGTGCATGGAATAGCCTTCCCGACAGTTTAAGCGGAGGAAATCTTCTTTTTCACCCTTATACAGATCGGCCAAGATTGTGGCCAGTTCAGCAGGGGTATCCAGACCCTTGCGTCTGTAATGGGACGTGTCATCTTCTCCATTGTAACACCATAAGGGAGTTACTCTGGATTGGAGAGGCTGGACGCACCTCTTTATTGCAATAGCCATAACCTCGATTATGGAGAGCTCAGTATGGGCTAGCAATCTGACCTTGCTAACCAACCTTTTTATTTCCGCATTGTCTTCCTCCTCGGGACTTCAAGGACGCCAGTTGAAGCGCTTCTTTAAAGGAGCGCTGGAAAATTCAGGATGGCTGCACCGAACTGGGTCTAGCAGTGGGACGTCATCCATGTAGAACCATTCGAAGACCACTATGGGTATACCTCTTTGGGAGTTCCTATGAGGTATCCGGATTCGGCTATACACCACACTTCGGCACCACCCACTTCAAATATGGAGCCTCCTAGATGGCGGGGAACGAGGCAAAAGAACTTCCTCCATAGTTCAAAATGGGCCTCGATGCCTAAGAACAGTTCATAGAGGGCAACGAAACCTGAGATGTACAGAATCAAACTTGGGGTAAGGTTGTGCAGTTGAATGCCATAAAATTCCAATAGGCCCCTAGGAAGGGATGGATTGGAAATCCTAGGCCCCACAACAGGAATGGGACGAAGCACACTCTCTCCTCCTTATTGGGATTGGGGAAGTTCTCAGCCATCACCTCGTTGTCGATTGAGGCCAATCCTGCTCAAACGGAGACCAGATCTGCAATGGGAAGATAGCCCTGTGTCTAGAGTCGACTCAGTTGAAGATGAGGCACTAAGCAACTCTGCCAATCACCCTCTTGAGGGCCACGGGGCACGAAGAGGATCCTGGGGCACTGGCCATGTTGGAAGGCTTTTTTCGTAGCTAATCTTGACAGTTTTTCTTTTCGCAATGTGAGATGGCATTTGGGGATCTAAATCTCCTTATATAGATGCCGTACGAGCATGATGAGGGGTTTATTTGCAAAAAATCATGGACCATTCGTATTCACCTGGCGTGCGAAAATTGAAGCGACAACAGGAAGGAGTCATAAAGTTAGAACATAGAGGTCAAAACCGGACTGTCGTTGGTCCGAAGTATAATGAGGAACCCGCCTTGCAAAGCCGAAGACATGAGTCGGATACTACGTCGTCATTGAAGGCAAGTTCAGGGGCTACTCAGGGAGACCTGGATTCGGGGGTCCTCAGGTGTCCGGCCTATTCAAGCATGGGTCGGGCTGATGGGCCGTGAAGATAGAGCGGAAGGTTATTTCCCGTGTTCGGATAGGACTCCTGGATGCGTGGAGGGCAAGATTGGAGTCCAGATGTATTGTTTCCTTCTGTTGTGAATCGCCTCTGTACCCCTCCGATGTATATATAAACCGGAGGGTTTAGTCCGATCATCATAATTCATATAGGCTAGACATCTAGTGTTTAGCCATTACGATCTCGAGGTAGATCAGCTATTGTAACCCCTATACTCATCAAAGTCAATCAAACAGGAAGTAGGGTTTTACCTCCATTAAGAGGGCTCGAACCTGGGTAAACATCGTGTCCCCTTTGTCTCATGTTACCTTCGATCCTTAGACGCACATTTTGGGACCCCCTACCTAAGATTGGCTGGTTTTAACACCGACACCCTCCACCCTTGTGGTCGCCTCGTGGCTCTTCTAACTTGCACTCCAAGTCTCCTGGGTGTCTTCTGGTCCAAGAAAAATCATCGTGAAGGTTTTATTCCATTTGGACTCCGTGTGGTATTCCTTTTCTGCGAAGCTCAAAAACAAGGAAAAAATAGAAATCAGCACTGGGCTCTAGGTTCATAAGTTAGTCCCTAAAATAATATAAAATAGCATATTAATGCATATGAAACATCCGAAACACATAATATAATAGCATGGAACAATAAAAAATTATAGATACATTGGAGACGTATCAATGCATAGTGGGTTGTGATCAACGATCGTTACTGGCTCTTGGAGTGCAGCGGAAGTAGACGCGTCAGCGTAGATCGTACTTGAAGTCCCTTGAACGTCGATGATGATCCTGCGAACCACCTGAGGGAGTCCTGGATTAGGGGGTGTTCGGATAGCCGGACTATACCTTCAGCCGGACTCCAGGACTATGAAGATACAAGATTGAAGACTTCGTCCCGTGTCCGGAAGGATCTTTTCTTGGCGTGGAAGGCAAGCTAGGCGTGCGGATATTCGAGATATCCTACCATTGTAACTGACTCCGTGTAACCCTAACCCTATCCGGTGTCTATATAAACTGGAGGGTTGTAGTCCGTAGGACAACCATCATCATACACAATCATACCATAGGCTAGCTTCTAGGGTTTAGCCTCCTTGATCTCGTGGTAGATCCACTCTTGTACTACCCATATCATCAATATTAATCTAGCAGGAGTAGGGTTTTACCTCCATCGAGAGGGCCCGAACCTGGGTAAAATAAAGTGTCCCTTGTCTCCTGTTACCATCCGACCTTGACGCACAGTTCGGGACCCCCTACCCGAGATCCGCCAGTTTTGACACCGACATTGGTGCTTTCATTGAGAGTTCCTCTGTGTCGTTGCTTTTAGGCCCGATGGCTCCTTTGATCATCAACAACGATGAGGTCCAGGGTGAGACTTTCCTCCCCGGACAAATCTTCGTCTTCGGCGGCTTCGCTCTACGGGCCAATTCGCTTGGTCATCTGGAGCAGATCGAAAGCTACGCCCCTGGCCATCAAGTCAGGTTTGGAAGCTTAAACTATACGGCTGATATCCGCGGAGACTTGATCTTCGACGGGTTCGAGCCACAGCCAAGCGCGCCGCACTATTTCGAGGGGCATGATATAGCTCTGCCTCTGAATAGTACCCTGGAGGCCGCACACGCTCCGGCCCCGATTCTTGACTCGGAGCCCGCTGCGTTCTCCGAGGATGAACGGTTGGACGTCACCTCGGGGGCTGCGATCTCAAAGGCGATCGAGCCGAACGCCAGCCCCATACTCCGCATGGCCCAGGACTCCAAGGAGCCGGACTCTTCTCCGAACTCCGGGTTTTCCGTGCCCCCGCCGATCGAATCTGACTGGGCGCCTGTAATGGAGTTCACCACCGCGGACATCTTTTAGTGCTCACCTTTCGGTGATGTCCTAAATTCTCTCAAGTCTCTCTCTTTATTAGGAGAGCCCAGGCCGGACTATGGTCTGCGAGGTTGGGATTCGGACGACGAAGAAATTCAAAGCCCACCCACCACCCACTTAATAGCTATTGTCGACGATTTAACCGACATGCTTGACTTCGGCTCCGAAGACTTCGACGGTATGGACGACGAAGGAGGAGACGAACAAGAACCAGCACCTGTAGGGCGCTGGACCGCCACCTCGTCATATGACATATATATGGTGGATGCTCCAAAGAATGCGGATGGCGATGGAACAGCGGAAGACGACAACTCGAATAAATCGCCAAAACGCCGGCGCCAACGGCGCCGTTCTAAATCCCGCCATAGCAGAAACGGTGATTCCGGCACGGGAGACAATACTACCCCGGACAACGCCGAAGAACACCAGAACCAGCAAGATTCGGTGCAGGAAGATGGAAAAGCCAGCCCTCAGGAGAGAGCGGCAGAGCAAGAGGTTGAGGATGATAACTACATGCCTCCCTCCGAAGACGAGGCAAGCCTCGGCGATAACGAATTCGTCGTACCATCAGACCCCGCCGAACAAGAGCGTTTCCAACGCAGGCTTCTAGCCACGGCCAACAGCCTAAAGAAAAAGCAGCAACAGCTTAGAGCTGATCAAGATTTGCTAGCTGATAGATGGACTGAAGTCCTTGCGGCCGAAGAGTATGAACTCGGACGCCCCTCCAAAAATTATCCTAAGCGCAGACCGCTACCCCAATCAGAGGGGGAAGCATATGACATGGCAGACCGGCCACCCCGTGGCCGCGACAGAGAGGCCTGTCGAACCCTAAAGCAAACCATGCCCCGGTGCCGTTCAAACAAGGCACGAGAATACGAGCCAGACCTGCGAGACGTACTGGAGGATAAAGCAAAGCATACAAGATCGATCTATGGATCGCGCGGACGCCCGACGACACGCGATGATCTTCACTCCGGACACAATAAATCCGGTCGGGCCGAACACAGCAGACACAACTCTTCCGAGCTGCGTCATGACATAGCCCAGTACAGGGGCGCCGCACACCCACTATGCTTCATAGATGAAGTAATGGATCATAAAATCCCAGAGGGTTTTAAACCCGTCAATATCGAGTCGTACGATGGTACGACAGATCCGACAGTATGGATTGAGGATTATCTCCTTCACATCCACATGGCACGTGGAGATGATCTGCACGCCATCAAATACCTACCCCTTAAGCTTAAAGGACCAGCCCGACACTGGCTTAACAGCCTACCAGCGGACTCAATCAATTCTTGGGAGGACCTGGAAGCCGCATTCCTCGACAACTTTCAGGGGACCTATGTGCGGCCACCGGACGCCGACGACCTAAGCCACATAATTCAGCAGCCAGAAGAATCGGCCAGACAATTCTGGACACTGTTCCTAACAAAGAAAAATCAGATAGTCGATTGTCCAGACGCAGAAGCCCTAGCAGCCTTCAAACATAACATCCGCGACGAGTGGCTTGCCCGGCACCTAGGACAGGAAAAGCCGAAAACCATGGCAGCCCTCACGACACTCATGACCCGCTTTTGCGCGGGCGAAGACAGCTGGCCAGCTCGCAACAACAACTTATCGAAGAAGTCCAGTAATTCGGATACCAAGGAAAAAAGTGGCAGGTCACGTCGAAATAATCAAAAGCGCCGCGTTAGCAGCGACAGCAATGAGGATACGACAGTTAATGCCGGATTCAGAGGCTATAAATCCGGTCAGCGGAAAAAGCCATTTAAAAAGAATACCCAGGGCCCGTCCAGTTTGGACCGGATACTCGACCGCTCGTGCCAGATTCATGGCACCCCCGAAAGGCCAGCCAATCACACCAACAGGGATTGTTGGGTGTTCAAGCAGGCAGGCAAGTTAAGAGCCGAACACAAGGACAAGGGGCTGCACAGCGACGACGAGGAGGAGCCCAGGCCGCCGAACAACAATGGACAGAAAGGGTTTCCCCCAAAAGTGCGGACGGTGAACATGATATACGCGACCCACATTCCCAAGCGGGAGAGGAAGCATGCGCTACGGGACGTATACGCGATGGAGCCAGTCGCTCCAAAGTTCAACCCATGGTCCTCCTGCCTGATCACTTTTGATCGAAGGGACCACCCCACTAGCATCCGCCACGGCGGTTTTGCCGCACTAGTCCTCGACCCAATCGTGGACGGATTTCATCTCACAAGAGTCCTCATGGACGGCGGCAGTAGCCTGAAGCTGCTTTATCAGGATACAATGCGGAAAATGGGCATAGATCCATCAAGGATCAAGCCCACAAGGACGACATTTAAAGGCGTCATACCAGGTGTAGAGGCCAATTGCACAGGCTCCATAACACTTGATGTGGTCTTCGGATCTCCGGATAACCTCCGAAGCAAAGAGTTAATCTTCGATATAGTGCCGTTCAGCAATGGCTATCACGCCCTGCTCGGACGAACCGCATTTGCTAAATTCAGTGCGGTGCCGCACTACGCATATCTCAAGCTCAAGATGCCAGGCCCTCGAGGAGTAATTACGGTCAGCGGAAACACAGAACACTCCATGCGTACGGAGGAGCATACGGCGGCCCTCGCAGCGGAAGTACAAAGCAGCCTTTTAAGGCAACTCTCCAGTCCGGCCGTTAAAAAACCGGACAATGCAAAGCGCGCCCGGAGTAACCTGCAACAAGACCACCTGGCACGATCAAAGCAAGCGTAGCAATACGGCCCCGACCCCAGCCATCGCAACATAGCGGAGCAAGTACCTCGAGTACACAATTACGCCCTTGAAATTCCATGGGCACAGGGGGAGGGGCACATCAACGGCATGCCTACAACACGGCGTCAAACGTACTAGGGGCTGCCGAATTTTTCTTTTTTACTTTTTTTACTTTCAGGACTCCATACTCTAGATAACCTGTTCGGCATTGTTGCCGCACAGACGATGCAAGATCCAGGAAAGCAGACAAAGCTACGCCGCATTCCGGAACTCTCAGGTGGTCTCTATTTCGAGCGATATATCTGTTTCTAAATTCCGTGGCCTGTGCCTGGTCAGGACATGTTAAATAGTCTAATATCTTCTTTGCTCATCGCAATATTTGTATCCTTCGACTTTGACAGATAGCCTCTTTATAAAACAATGCATAGCTTTTTGTCTATTTTTTGCATTATCCTCTTTTATATTTCTTACATAACATGATAGCACCCGTACACCATGGTACGGCAAACCATGCCAGGGGCTTCATTACCCTTTTATCTGGTGTGAGAAGTCCGTACACTTTCACAAGTGCGGCACCCCGAACTTATAGCACTATATGCATCTGCTCCGAGTCATGATTTTGGTCACATGTTGGGTTTGCCCGGCTCCTATGTTTTGGTGCCTTACGTTCCGCTTTATCGGCTAAGGTAGCACTAGGAGAACCACTGCGATTGTGCCCCAGATCAGGTGGGTTGAGCACCTCAGTGGAGAAAGCTAAAACAGACTGTCATGATAAGGCGTGAGAGCGGTCGCTGTTCGAGAGGTTTTTCGAGTCCTTAAAGGCTCATGCCGCTTTGAGCGAGGAGCTGGCTATGTCCGTCCAAAGGCATGGATAGCACCCCGAATTCGGCCTTCCGAACTAGGGGCTTCGCCGAAATTTAAAATTATAACGTTCTATGGCTAAGTGGGAGTGTTCAAGCATTATAGTCCGATTGCCTGGTTCGCTGTGCTGAGCGCCTCCCTCGAAGGACCCAACTATGTGTTGGGGAACGTAGTAATTTCAAAAATTTCCTACGCACACGCAAGATCATGGTGATGCATAGCAACGAGAGGGGAGAGTGTTGTCTACGTACCCTCATAGACCGAAGCGGAAGCGTTGACGCAACATAGAGGAAGTAGTCCTACGTTCTCCTCGCGATCCAACCGATCACAGCACCGTTACTCCGGCACCTCCGAGTTCTTGGCACACGTTCAGCTCGATGACGATCCCCGGGCTCCGATCCAGCAAAGCGTCGGGGAAGAGTTCCGTCAGCACGACAGCGTGGTGACGATCTTGATGTGTTACCGGCGCAGGGCTTCGCCTAAGCACTGCAACGATATGACCGAGGTGGAATTTGGTGGAAGGGGGCACCGCACACGGCTAAGGAAAGATCTCAATGATCAATTGTGTGTCTATGGGGTGCCCCCTGCCCCCATATATAAAGGAGCCAATGGGGAGGGGCTGGCCGGCCAAGCCTGGCGCGCCAGGAGAGTCCTACTCCCTCTGGGAGTAGGATTCCCCCCCCCCAATCCTAGTTGGACTAGGATTCTCCAAGGGGGAGAGAGAGAGAGAGGGGCCGGCCACCTCTCCTAGTCCTAATAGGACTAGGGGAAGGGGGAGGCGCGCAGCCCATGAGGGCAGCCCTCTCTCCTCTCCACCAAGGCCCATGTTGGCCCATCATGCTCCCGGGGGGTTCCGGTAACCCTCCCGGTATTCCGGTAAAATCCTGATTTCACCTGGAACACATCCGATGTCCAAACATAGGCTTCCAATATATCATTCTTTACGTCTCGACCATTTCGAGACTCCTCGTCATGTCCGTGATCACATCCGGGACTCCGAACTCCTTCGGTACATCAAAATGCATAAACTCATAATAATTGTCATCGTAACGTTAAGCGTGCGGACCCTACGGTTCGAGAACAATGTAGACATGACCGAGACACGTCTCCGGTCAATAACCAATAGCGGGACCTGGATGCCCATATTGGCTCCTACATATTCTACGAAGATCTTTATCGGTCAGACCGCATAACAACATACGTTGTTCCCTTTGTCATCGGTATGTTACTTGCCCGAGATTCGATCGTCGGTATCCAATACCTAGTTCAATCTCGTTACCGGCAAGTCTCTTTACTCGTTCCGTAATACATCATCTTGCAACTAACTCATTGGTTGCAATGCTTGCAAGGCTTTATGTGATGTGCATTACCGAGAAGGCCCTGAGATACCTCTCCGACATTCGGAGTGACAAATCCTAATCTCGAAATATGCCAACCCAACAAATACTTTCGGAGACACCTGTAGAGCACCTTTATAATCACTCAGTTACGTTGTGACGTTTGGTAGCACACAAAGTGTTCCTACGGTATACGGGAGTTGCATAATCTCATAGTTAAAGGAACATGTATAAGTCATGGATAAAAGCAATAGCAACATACTAAACGATCGGGTGCTATGCTAATGGAATGGGTCATGTCAATCAGATCATTCAACTAATGATGTGATCTCGTTAATCAAATAACAACCCTTTGTTCATGGTTAGGAAACATAACCATCTTTGATTAATGAGCTAGTCAAGTAGAGGCATACTAGTGACACTCTGTTTGCCTATGTATTCACACATGTATTATGTTTCTAGTTAATACAATTCTAGCATGAATAATAAACATTTATCATGACATGTAAGGAAATAAATAATAACTTTATTATTGCCTCTAGGGCATATTTCCTTCAGTCTCCCACTTGCACTAGAGTCAATAATCTAGATTACAAAGTAATGATTCTAACACCCATGGAGTCTTGGTGCTGATCATGTTTTGCTCGTGGAAGAGGCTTAGTCAACGGGTCTGCAACATTCAGATCCGTATGTATCTTGCATATCTCTATGTCTCCCACCTGGACTAAATCCCGGATGGAGTTCAAGCGTCTTTTGATGTGTTTGGTTCTTTTGTGAAATCTGGATTCCTTTGCCAATGCAATTGCACCAGTATTGTCACAAAAGATTTTCATTGGACCCGATACGCTAGGTACAACACCTAGATCGGATATGAACTCCTTCATCCAGACTCCTTCATTAGCTGCTTCCGAAGCGACTATGTACTCAGCTTCACATGTAGATCCCGCCACGACGCTTTGTTTAGAACTGCACCAACTGACAGCTCCACCGTTTAATGTAAATACGTATCCGGTTTGTGATTTAGAATCGTCCGGATCAGTGTCAAAGCTTGCATCGACGTAACCGTTTACGATGAGCTCTTTGTCACTTCCATAAATGAGAAACATATCCTTAGTCCTTCTCAAGTACTTAAGGATGTTCTTGACCGCTGTCCAGTGATCCACTCCTGGATTACTTTGGTACCTGCCTGCTAAACTTACAGCAAGGCACACATCAGGTCTGGTACACAGCATTGCATACATGATAGAGCCTATGGCTGAAGCATAGGGAACATTTTTCATTTTCTCTCTATCTTCTGCGGTGGTCGGGCATTGAGTCTTACTCAACTTCACACCTTGTAACACAGGCAAGAACCCTTTCTTTGCCTGATCCATTTTGAACTTCTTCAAAACTTTGTCAAGGTATGTGCTTTGTGAAAGTCCTATTAAGCGTCTTGATCTATCTCTATAGATCTTAATGCCCAATATGTAAGCAGCTTCACCCAGGTCTTTCATTGAAAAACTCTTATTCAAGTATCCCTTTATGCTATCCAGAAATTCTATATTATTTCCGATCAGTAATATGTCATCCACATATAATATCAGAAATGCTATAGAGCTCCCACTCACTTTCTTGTAAATACAGGCTTCTCCAGAAGTCTGTATAAAACCAAATGCTTTGATCACACTATCAAAGCGTTTATTCCAACTCCGAGAGGCTTGCACCAATCCATAAATGGATCGCTGGAGCTTGCACACTTTGTTAGCTCCCTTTGGATCGACAAAACCTTCTGGTTGCATCATATACAACTCTTCATCCAGAAATCCATTCAGGAATGCAGTTTTGACATCCATTTGCCAAATTTCATAATCATAAAATGCGGCAACTGCTAACATGATTCGGACAGACTTAAGCATTGCTACGGGTGAGAAAGTCTCATCGTAATCAATCCCTTGAACTTGTCGAAAACCTTTTGCAACAAGTCGAGCTTTATAGACAGTAACATTACCATCAGCGTCAGTCTTCTTCTTAAAAATCCATTTATTCTCAATTGCTTGCCGATCATCGGGCAAGTCAACCAAAGTCCACACTTTGTTCTCATACATGGATCCCATCTCAGATTTCATGGCCTCAAGCCACTTTGCGGAATCTGGGCTCAACATCGCTTCTTCATAGTTCGTAGGTTCATCATGGTCTAGTAACATGACTTCCAAAATAGGATTACCGTACCACTCTGGTGCGGATCTTACTCTGGTTGATCTACGAAGTTCAGTAGAAACTTGATCTGAAGTTTCATGATCATTATCATTAGCTTCCTCCCTATTTGGTGTAGGTGTCACAGAAACTGATTTCTGTGACGTACTACTTCTCAATAAGGGAGTAGATACAGTTATCTCATCAAGTTCTACTTTCCTCCCACTCACTTCTTTCGAGAGAAACTCCTTCTCTAGAAAGTTTCCGAATTTAGCAACAAAAATCTTGCCTTCGGATCTGTGATAGAAGGTGTACCCAACAGTCTCCTTTGGGTATCCTATGAAAACACATTTTTCCGATTTGGGTTCGAGCTTGAAGCTTTTTCACATAAGCATCGCAGCCCCAAACTTTAAGAAACGACAACTTTGGTTTCTTGCCAAACCACAGTTCATAAGGCGACGTCTCAACGGATTTTGATGGTGCCCTATTTAACGTGAATGCGGCCGTCTCTAAAGCATAACCCCAAAACGATAGCGGTAAATCGGTAAGAGACATCATAGATCGCACCATATCCAGTAAAGTACGATTACGACGTTCGGACACACCATTACGTTGTGGTGTTCCGGGTGGCGTGAGTTGCGAAACTATTCCGCATTGTTTCAAATGTAGACCAAACTCGTAACTCAAATATTCTCCTCCACGATCAGATCGTAGAAACTTTATTTTCTTGTTACGATGATTTTCCACTTCACTCTGAAATTCTTTGAACTTTTCAAATGTTTCAGACTTGTGTTTCATTAAGTAGATATACCCATATCTGCTTAAATCATCAGTGAAGGTGAGAAAATAACGATATCCGCCACGAGCCTCAACATTCATTGGACCACATACATCAGTATGTATGATTTCCAATAAATCTGTTGCTCTCTCCATAGTACCGGAGAACGGTGTTTTAGTCATCTTGCCCATAAGGCACGGTTCACAAGTGCCAAGTGATTCATAATCAAGTGACTCCAAAAGTCCATTAGTATGGAGTTTCTTCATGCGTTTTACACCGATATGACCTAAACGGCAGTGCCATAAATAAGTTGCACTATCATTATCAACTCTGCATCTTTTGGCTTCGACATTATGAATATGTGTATCACTACTATCGAGATTAAGTAAGAACAAACCATTCTTTAATGGTGCATGAACATAAAAGATATTACTCATATAAATAGAACAACCATTATTCTCTGATTTAAATGAATAACCGTCTCGCATCAAACAAGATCCAGATATAATGCTCATGCTCAACACTAAATAACAATTATTTAGATCTAATATTAATCCCGAAGGTAGAGGTATCGTGCCGATCGCGATCACATCGACTTTGGAACCATTTCCCACGCGCATCGTCACCTCGTCCTTAGCCAATCTTCGCTTAATCCGTAGCCCCTGTTTTGAGTTACAAATATTAGCAACAGAACCAGTATCAAATACCCAGGTGCTACTGCGAGAATTAGTAAGGTATACATCAATAACATGTATATCATATATACCTTTGTTAACCTTGCCATCCTTCTTATCCGCCAAATACTTGGGGCAGTTCCGCTTCCAGTGACCGGTCTGCTTGCAATAGAAGCACTCAGTTTCAGGCTTAGGTCCAGACTTGGGTTTCTTCTCTTGATTAGCAACTTGCTTGCTGTTCTTTTTGAAGTTCCCCTTTTTCTTCCCTTTGCCCTTTTTCTTGAAACTAGTGGTTTTGTTAACCATCAACACTTGATGCTCCTTTTTTATTTCTACCTCCGCGGCTTTCAGCATCGCGAAGAGCTCGGGCATAGTTTTGGTCATCCCTTGCATATTATAGTTCATCACGAAGCTCTTATAGCTTGGTGGCAGTGATTGGAGAATTCTGTCAATGACGCAATCATCCGGAAGATTAACTCCCAGTTGAATCAAGTGATTGTTATACCCAGACATTCTGAGTATATGCTCACTGACAGAACCGTTCTCCTCCATCTTACAGCTATAGAACTTATTGGAGACTTCATATCTCTCAATCCGGGCATTTGCTTGAAATATTAACTTCAACTCCTGGAACATCTCATATGCTCCATGGTGTTCAAAACGTCGTTGAAGTCCCGGTTCTAAGCCGTAAAGCATGGCACACTGAACTATAGAGTAGTCATCAGCTTTGCTTTGCCAGACGTTCACAACATCTGGCGTAGCTCTTGCACCAGGCCTGGCACCTAGCGGTGCTTCCAGGACGTAATTCTTCTGTGCAGCAATGAGGATAATCCTCAAGTTACGGACCCAGTCCGTGTAATTGCTACCATCATCTTTCAACTTTGCTTTCTCAAGGAACGCATTAAAATTCAACGGAACAACAGCACGAGCCATCTATCTACACAACATAGACAAGCAAGATACTATCAGGTACTAAGTTCATGATAAATTTTAAGTTCAATTAATCATATTACTTAAGAACTCCCACTTAGATAGACATCCCTCTAATCCTCTAAGTGATCACGTGATCCAAATCAACTAAACCATGTCCGATCATCACGTGAGATGGAGTAGTTTCAATGGTGAACATCACTATGTTGATCATATCTACTATATGATTCACGCTCGACCTTTTGGTCTCCGTGTTCCGAGGCCATATCTGTTATATGCTAGGCTCGTCAAGTTAAACCTGAGTATTCCGCGTGTGCAACTGTTTTGCACCCGTTGTATTTGAACGTAGAGCCTATCACACCCGATCATCACGTGGTGTCTCAGCACGAAGAACTTTCGCAACGGTGCATACTCAGGGAGAACACTTCTTGATAATTAGTGAGAGATCATCTTATAATGCTACCGTCAATCAAAGCAAGATAAGATGCATAAAAGATAAACATCACATGCAATCAATATAAGTGATATGATATGGCCATCATCATCTCGTGCTTGTGATCTCCATCTTCGAAGCACCGTCATGATCACCATCGTCACCGGCGCGACACCTTGATCTCCATCGTAGCATCGTTGTCGTCTCGCCAATCTTATGCTTCCACGACTATCACTACCGCTTAGTAATAAAGTAAAGCATTACATCGCGATTGCATTGCATACAATAAAGCGACAACCATATGGCTCCTGCCAGTTGCCGATAACTCGGTTACAAAACATGATCATCTCATACAATAAAATTTAGCATCATGCCTTGACCATATCACATCACAACATGCCCTGCAAAAACAAGTTAGACGTCCTCTACTTTGTTGTTGCAAGTTTTACGTGGCTGCTACGGGCTTAAGCAAGAACTCATCTTACCTACGCATCAAAACCACAACGATAGTTTGTCAAATAGACTCCGTTTTAACCTTCTCAAGGACCGGGCGTAGCCATACTCGGTTCAACTAAAGTTGGAGAGACAGTCTTCCGCAAGCCATCTATGTGCAAAGCACTTCGAGGGAACCGGTCTCGCGTAAGAGTACGCGTAAGGTTGGTCCGGATCGTCTCGTCCAACAATACCGCTGAACCAAAATATGACATGCTGGTAGGCAGTATGACTTGTATCGTCCACAACTCACTTGTGTTCTACTCGTGCAAATAACATCAAACCATAAAAACCTAGGCTCGGATGCCACTGTTGGGGAACGTAGTAATTTCAAAAATTTCCTACGCACACGCAAGATCATGGTGATGCATAGCAACGAGAGGGGAGAGTGTTGTCTACGTACCCTCGTAGACCGAAGCGGAAGCGTTGACGCAACATAGAGGAAGTAGTCGTACGTTCTCCTCGCGATCCAACCGATCACAGCACCGTTACTCCGGCACCTCCGAGTTCTTGGCACACGTTCAGCTCGATGACGATCCCCGGGCTCCGATCCAGCAAAGCGTCGGGGAAGAGTTCCGTCAGCACGACGGCGTGGTGACGATCTTGATGTGTTACCGGCGCAGGGCTTCGCCTAAGCACTGCAACGATATGACCGAGGTGGAATTTGGTGGAAGGGGGCACCGCACACGGCTAAGGAAAGATCTCAATGATCAATTGTGTGTCTATGGGGTGCCCCCTGCCCCCGTATATAAAGGAGCCAAGGGGGATGTGACACTCCCAAAAAAAAATTCATTTGGGTTTTTGCAAAATCCTTGCTGGTGCTTTCAGTAAAACAACCTTCTTAAAAAATTTCCTTTTCCTTGACTAGGGTTTTTCTGTTCTCTCCTTCAAGCCCTGGGTTTGACCTTCTTAAAAACTCCTTCTCTCTATTGTTTCCCTTCTCAGATTTTTATTGGAGTTTTCTTTTTAAGAAAAACTCTATGAAAAAGATTTGGGATTTTCATTCTATTGAAAACCATCCATGACCTTGTACCTTGCCCATGAGGCAAAACCACTCCAACATCTTCACCCCTCCTTGTCAATAACTCAAATTCCCTATCCCAACTCATCCAAACAAGTTTTGGATTTTATTTTATCTCTCAAATATTTTCTGTCAATTATTTTGAGCCTGATGGATTTTCAAAGCAAGTACCCTTTTCCATTTGAGATTTGACTTCAAACCAACTCTACTGGCTAGTCCTTTGCACCCACAACCCAGAACCATCTTGATCCACTCATCTTCTTTTCAAAATTTTCAACTTACACTCCCTGCAAGTTTGGACCAGATTTGTCAAATTTGGTGAAATTCATATCTACACTTCTCCAAAAATTCCACCAAAAATCAGGCAGCCTACTAGAGCAATGAGAAGTCACTCCACCAAAAATCAGCCCAAGGAAAAATCCCTACATGCCTGGATCATTCTGTCGAACACCTTGCATGCACTGTTCAAACACATTCAGCAAATTCAGTCTTCAGTGTTGATTTCTTCAGATCAGCTTCAGTCACGCGCACACAGTGCCCTTGGCACGTTGCTCGCCACCTGGTCTGCGTGTCCAGAGCCCCGCACGCGCGCTTGGCTTCTTCCTGGCGTCGGTGGCGCTCTGACCCGACCGCGCCGGCGTGTCCCGCGGCGGCTGAACCGCCGTGGCAGCCAACAGGGAGCAGAACGGCGGCTCAACGCCGTTCCGCGCCGCACAGCCCCGCCGATGGCTCCGCGTGTCCACCTCCACGCCAGCGCACGCATGCAGCACAGCCGTCGTGGTGCGGCACGCACAGAGCATGCTCTCTGCCGCCGATGGACCCGCGCCGTCCCGTTCCGTCGAGCTCCACCTCAGCAAGCTTAAACCAACACCGTTGGCTCCAAAATGGACTCCGCGAACCTCCACGACGGTGCTCAACTCCTAAACTCCCCCGACCAAGCACTGCACCACCGTAATCACTCGCCGGAGAACGCCGTTCTCGGCCACCGCCTCGGATCGCCTATAAAAGGAGACCCCGAGCCCTTCCGCGAGCACGCACCACCCCTACACTCCACCAACACCCTGCTAGGTCACTGGGAGGACCTCGAGGAGGTCTCCTCCCCCGACTCCGGCCACCCCGCTCCGCCTCGGCCTCCAGCTCGATTCGCTCCGGTGAGGCCGTCTCCGGCGCCCAAACTCCGTCCATCGCCCTCTATAGCTACCAGATTCTTAACCCCCTCCTCAATTTGATCAGTGCAGCTCTCTCCGGTGACCTCCAACCACACCCCGAACCGCCGTCCGCCGGAGCAGGGGCCACCGCCGACGTGGTGCTTCCCGGCGACCACCTCGACCACCATCCAACGCGGAATGGCACTCTGAGCACGGAGGTAACCTCCGATTTCTCTGCCTCGCCGTGGATCGCCGCCGGCGACCACCGTAGCTCTCGGGCGCCAGCGAGCCCGACCCGCCTCTTTTAAATTTTAAACCTGACAGATGGGACCCGCCTGTCAGCTTCTCTGTCTTTTCTATTCAAATCGTTTTCTGAAAACGCCTTCGGGCAAAATACGCTTTCTCCGTTGCGCTTGCGCATTTCCTATCGAACCATTTTCTGTTTTCTCAGTTAGAACCCTGGAAAGTTTTTGTTTCATTACAGATGAGTCCCTGGGCAAAAACCCTTATAACTTTTTATAAGAAGCATATTTTTGAGTGATTCTTTTCCTGTTCTCTTCAAAATTTTGTCTAGTTTTTTATCAGATTTATTTGAAAAATATTTGCAATACTTTTTGTGCACCTCTCGGTATTCACGTTAGCGCGTATGTTTTCTCTGTACCGTAGATACCGACGGAGGTGACGGGGCCGCAAACTTCACCGAGCTAGGCTCCGACTACTCTGAACCAGGCAAGCATGTTCGAACTTTTGATATGATGAGTGTATTGGCATGGTTGCATGTAGATAGTTTCATGGCATGCGTGGAGCATACCGATGAACCGTTCGTTATGCATTGCTGGGGCAAGTAAGCCCGATGATTTCACACGTCGATGGACGTGAGTATGTAAGGCCATGTGTTGGCATGAAGATGGGTAAGATGGCAGTGTTGTAGCATGCCAGTCTTAGGCCATGCAAGTTATCTTCAGTACCAACCCGTATCGGTTGGTTCGTATCCATTCCCTTTCCCTGTACTACCACATGTTTCCCGAAAGGGATATGGTTTAGTAAGTCGCAAACCGCTTTCTTGGTACACACCAAAAAGGAGAGGCCGGGATGTTGGTTCCATGGCCCTGGATTAAAGCCAGGCATCCGGTCAGGGGGCATGGGTGTTTCCGGTTGGGACCGAGAGGGGGGCACCCCTTAGAGAGCGTGTATATAAATTTGATCCCATGCTATTCGAGATTGTGATCTCCCCGTCTCAATAGTTTTTCTTGGACGATGTTGAGGGTGATTCCTGGCATCGAAGAGTTGGATGGGTGTGTACTAGATTGTTGTGTTTTCTTCTGAAATACCATAACGGAACTAGTCCTAGTGACTACGGAAATCCGTCGACTGTGGGAAATTTTTGTACAAACTCTGCAGAGCTCCATATCCTTAAATCATCTTATCTAATTCCAAGTTCCCTGCTAACAGTCATGTGCCAGTTTGGTGACAGCTTTCCCGGTGGGACGCATGAGCTCTAAGACCGGTTAAATGTTTATTCTTGTGGATGGACTAACCCGTTTAATTCCATGAGTTGATTATACTTATGATGAGTATGTTATTTCCTTATCAGTTAAAAGCCCTTTATGTGGTGTCGCTCAGACGCCCGACTGTGGCATTTCTTTTATAGCCCTTTATGTGGTGTCGCTCAGACGCCCGACTGTGGCATTTCTTTTATAGCCCTTTATGTGGTGTCGCTCAAACGCCCGACTGTGGCATTTCTTTTATAGCCCTTTATGTGGTGTCGCTTAGACGCCCGACTGTGGCATTTATTTTATAGCCCTTTATGTGGTGTCGCTCAGACGCCCGATTGTGGCAATATTATTCCGCATTTTCCGCTCGAGGAGTCTTTCAGACACTCGTTTGGCACCAGTATTATTATTACGCATTTTCCGCTCGAGGAGTCTTTCAGACACTCGTTTGGCACCAGTATTATTATTCCGCATTTTCCGCTCGAGGAGTCTTTCAGACACTCGTTTGGCACCAGTATTATTATTCCGCATTTTCTGCTCGAGGAGTCTTTCAGACACTCGTTTGGCACCCAGCATTATCACTTCTCTGTCTGATCGTACTGGTTATTTAACCATGTATCTCATGTTGGCATTTGTTATATCTTACGTCCGAACTGTCTTGCGAGTACTTTCAAAGTACTCACTGGCTTGTTGATTTGGCCAGATGCTGACGAAGGTGATCTCATGGATGAAGAGTTCGATAGCGAATCCGACGCCTAGAGGAGTCCCAGTCAGTCTCGTGCAACCCTGGAGTTGGTCACTGTTCCATATCCGCTTCCGCTACCCTAATAAATTCTTCGAGCTTCACCTCGACGCTCGATGGGATGTTAGTTTGAGAATCCCATAACCCCTCCCACTGTATTACTCCACCTCTACCATATATGCGAGTCAGTAGTATGCCACCACTCCCTTGTGTCATTATTCGCCTTTATGTATAATTATTGGCACGCTTGTAATAAATTGTTGAGCATCGTCAGCTCAACCCTGTAATATATTTATGCTACTGGCTTATTGTATCAAAAGTTTGTCTGCCAGTGAGGAGGTTTTATCTCAAACTGGGTTCTAAAGATTGGTTTCTCAATAAATATTTTTATTGGGAAAACCGGTCGTGACAGGGGAGGGGCTGGCCGGCCAAGCCTGGCGCGCCAGGAGAGTCCTACTCCCTCTGGGAGTAGGATTCCCCCCCCCCCCCAATCCTAGTTGGACTAGGATTCTCCAAGGGGGAGAGAGAGAGAGAGGGGCCGGCCACCTCTCCTAGTCCTAATAGGACTAGGGGAAGGGGGGAGGCGCGCAGCCCATGAGGGCAGCCCTCTCTCCTCTCCACCAAGGCCCATGTTGGCCCATCATGCTCCCGGGGGGTTCCGGTAACCCTCCCGGTATTCCGGTAAAATCCTGATTTCACCTGGAACACATCCGATGTCCAAACATAGGCTTCCAATATATCATTCTTTACGTCTCGACCATTTCGAGACTCCTCGTCATGTCCGTGATCACATCCGGGACTCCGAACTCCTTCGGTACATCAAAATGCATAAACTCATAATAATTGTCATCGTAACGTTAAGCGTGCGGACCCTACGGTTCGAGAACAATGTAGACATGACCGAGACACGTCTCCGGTCAATAACCAATAGCGGGACCTGGATGCCCATATTGGCTCCTACATATTCTACGAAGATCTTTATCGGTCAGACCGCATAACAACATACGTTGTTCCCTTTGTCATCGGTATGTTACTTGCCCGAGATTCGATCGTCGGTATCCAATACCTAGTTCAATCTTGTTACCGGCAAGTCTCTTTACTCGTTCCGTAATACATCATCTCGCAACTAACTCATTGGTTGCAATGCTTGCAAGGCTTTATGTGATGTGCATTACCGAGAAGGCCCTGAGATACCTCTCCGACATTCGGAGTGACAAATCCTAATCTCGAAATATGCCAACCCAACAAATACTTTCGGAGACACCTGTAGAGCACCTTTATAATCACTCAGTTACGTTGTGACGTTTGGTAGCACACAAAGTGTTCCTACGGTATACGGGAGTTGCATAATCTCATAGTTAAAGGAACATGTATAAGTCATGGATAAAAGCAATAGCAACATACTAAACGATCGGGTGCTATGCTAATGGAATGGGTCATGTCAATCAGATCATTCAACTAATGATGTGATCTCGTTAATCAAATAACAACTCTTTGTTCATGGTTAGGAAACATAACCATCTTTGATTAATGAGCTAGTCAAGTAGAGGCATACTAGTGACACTCTGTTTGCCTATGTATTCACACATGTATTATGTTTCCAGTTAATACAATTCTAGCATGAATAATAAACATTTATCATGACATGTAAGGAAATAAATAATAACTTTATTATTGCCTCTAGGGCATATTTCCTTCACTATGGGAACAAGATCCCTCAGGTTTATCCCGAACACCCCAGCACTAGTGGCATGGGGGCAGAAGCCGACGACTGGCCATGTCTCAAATTTTTGATAAACGGCCGCACAGAAAATAATATTTAAATTAAATAAGCATTGCTTTGCGCATATGAACCAGTTTTCAGCGCACAGGATACAAACGAGCGAGTTCATTCAAATACTACATCTTTAGTACATTCATCCGCGACAAGGCGGGCTCCGGCAAGAACGTCCTTGTAGTAATTCTCAGGCTTGCGATGCTCCTTCCCCGGCGGCGGCCCGTCCTTCACCAGCTTCTCTCTGTCCAGCTTACCCCAGTGTACCCTTACACGGGCAAGGGCCCTTCGGGCACCTTCAATGCAGAAGGAGCTCTTGATGACCTCAAGCTGTGGACAGGCCTCCACCAGCCGCCGCACCAGCCCGAAGTAGCTCCCAGGCAGGGCCTCTCCAGGCCACAGCCGAACTAGTAAGCCCTTCATGGCCTGTTCGGCCGCCTTGTGGAGCTCAACCAGCTGTTTCGGCTGATTGCTTAAGGGTACAGGGTGTCTGGCCTCAGAATACTGAGACCAGAACACACTCTCCGTCGAGCTGCCCTCTTCAGCTCGGTAGAACGTGGCGGCGTCGGATACGCTGCGGGGAAGATCGGCGAACGCCCCTGGAGAACTCCGGATTCGGGTAAGTAATAGGTAGTTTACTTTTATATTCCTACTTTGCATTGAGAAAGCCTTACCCGTTGCTATCTTTTTCACCTCCTCCAACTCTTGGAGGGCCTTTTGGGCTTCGGCCTTGGCACTCTTGGCGGTTTCGAGGGCCGACGCGAGCTCGAATGCTTGCGCTTTTGACTAAAGCTCCAAACCCTCATGTTTTGTCATGAGAGCTTGCAGCTCTTGCTGCACCTCGTCAACCTGAACCCCAAGCCTTTCTCGCTCGGTGCGCTCCTTGGCCATTTTCTTTTCAGCCTCTGCGAGCGCCTGCTTCAGGGTTGCCACCTCGGTGGCGGCCCCTACAATAAGCAGTACAATCCTGTTATTTCTTTCTTCAATCAAGCCTCTCTATAGGCACCTTTTTCTTTTTTCTTTTTTAGGTATTTCTTACCTTCCTTCTCCTCGAGCTGCCGTTTGGCAAGGCCAAGCTCTTGCTCGGTCCGCCCGAGGTCCTTTTTAAGGACACCCACCTGCGCAGTTAGTGTGGCGGTGGACAGCAGGAAAGCCTGCATACGCATATTTGACATTTTTGGTTAGACTCCTGCGAAAATTACTAGATCCTCTATCCAGCTTTTCTTTCCGAACACCGAACAGAGCATCAGGGGCTACTGTCTATGCGGTAAATAATTTGACATATTTTTACTTACCTCGAAGCCTGTTAGAAGGCTAGCGCAAGCTTCATTCAGTCCGCTCTGGGCGGACTGAACCCTTTGGATCACCATACTCATAACAGTACGGTGCTCCTCATCGATGGCGGCGCCCTTAAGCGCCTCCAGCAGGTTGTTCGGCGCCTCCGGTTGGACGGAGGCCGCCGGCTCAGACGGCTTACTCCTCTTGGAAGGAGTTCGCCCACCGCGGAGCGGGACTGTCGAGTCCGGCGCGGTATCCGGCACAAAGCCGGACTCGGAGCCCTAGGGGGTTTTATCCCCTTTACTCCTGGGGTCCGAAGGATTGCCTTGTGGCTCCTCCAGGACCATCTCCTCCTGCCCTGAAGCTTGGCGAGGCGCCACTTCGGCGTCGTCCGCCCGGAAGGGGGAGACCGCGGGCGGAACAGAGTTCACGTCCGACGAATCCAGGGAGCCGCTCGACAAATCGTCGAGTTCGGCCTGAGGCGGGCTGCATAAATTACGTTCGATATTAGGGAAAGCCGTGCATTAAAAGAATATCATGAGTCACTCTGGTGTGTAAACACTTACGATGCCGCCGGGCGCTTGGTTCGGTCCGGCCACTCCTCTCCGCCCTCTTCGGCGTCGTGGGAGTAGTCCAGCGGAGGGGTTTTCCTTTTCCTCGACCCCTCGGCCTCCCCTGTTGGGGCGGCCTTCTTCCTCTTTGCTCCCCTCACTGGTGGGGGAGAGCTTCCTTGTTCCTCCTCCTCGTTTTCACGAGAGGAGAGCGTTGTGGATTCGTCAGATGACGAGTCCGACACCACCATGTTGCGGGAACTTTTTCGAGTCCCGGTGGTTTTCTTCTTCTTGGCCTTCCTCTCCGGCACCACGTAAGGTGCGGGAGCCATTCGCTTCACCAAGAGAGCTGGGGCTGGGTCTTCAGGCAGAGGAGCCAGACAGTTAATAGGTCCGGATACCTCCTGCCAAGCCTGTCAAAGGTAAAGGGAGTTTAGATCCCGCATAGAGTTAATCTATGGAGAAGAGCTTAACGGACCTGTCAAAGGTATAGATAGC
Source organism: Aegilops umbellulata (assembly GCA_032464435.1). Classification (NCBI taxonomy): domain Eukaryota; kingdom Viridiplantae; phylum Streptophyta; class Magnoliopsida; order Poales; family Poaceae; genus Aegilops; species Aegilops umbellulata. The sequence continues at coordinate 203,237,002 of CP136058.1, read as the reverse complement.
TTACCTCGCTAGCGTTACGCTGCGAGCTGTATCCGCGATCCTCGGAGGCGGATGTGGGGGACTCGGCGCCTTTGGTCAGCACCTTCCAGACGTCTTCATACGTCGTGTCAAAGAGCCTACTGAGGGTTTGGTGCTGCGCCGGGTCGAATTCACACAAAGTAAAATCCCGTTTTTGGCACGGGAGGATCAGGCGAATGAGCATGACCTGGACTATATTGACAAGCCGGATTGGCTTGTTCACCAGGGACTGGATGCATGTTTGCAGCCCAGTCACTTCTTCCTCGTTGCCCCACGACAGGCCCGTCTCTTTCCAGGATATGAGCCGCGTGGGGGGTCCGGATCTGAACTCGGGGGCCGCGACCCATTTCGGATTGCGGGGCTCGGTGATGTAAAACCACCCGGCCTGCCACCCCTTTAGGGACTCCACGAAGGAGCCATCGAACCAGAGGACGTTGGCCATCTTGCCAACCATAGCGCCTCCGCACTCCGCCTGGGTGCCAGACACCACCTTGGGCTTGACGTTGAAGGTCTTGAGACAGAGGCCGAAGTGGGGGCAGACGCGGAGAAAGGCCTCACACACGACGATAAACGCCGAGATATTGAGGACAAAGTTCGGGGCCAGATCGTGGAAATCCAGGCCGTAGTAGAACATGAGCCCCTGAACAAATGGGTAAAGTGGAAAGCCCAGTCCGCGGAGGAAGTGGGGAAGAAAAACTGCCCTCTCATGGGGCCTTGGGGTAGGAAGAAGTTGCCCCTTATTAGGAAGCCGATGTGGGATGTCCTTGGACAAGTATCCGGCTTTCCTGAACTTTTTTACTTGGGCCTCCGTAACGGAGGAGACCATCCACTTGCCTCCCGCTCCGGACATTGTTGGAGAAGGTTGAGGAAAGAAGAGCGGACTTGGGCGCTGGAGCTTGAGTTTGCAAGAGATGGATTGGCAGAGGAGGAAGAAGGCGTAGGTTAAAAAGGTGAATCCTTATCCCTTTATATAAGCAGGTATGGTTAGGCGTCCCCACCTACCTAATAAAACTCACTTGCCTCCCAAACGCCGTGGTAAACGGCGTGGTTGGGTTACCCGCGTCCGTATTAATGAGAATCCCGTTAAAGGGGGCACATGATCTCTGCTTTGACAAGACGTGCCAAGGAAACCGCCTCGCTAAACGAGCTGAGGTGGAACAATGAAAGCAATTTATATAGAAGGCTTGGTCGCAGTGTTATGACGCACTGCGGAATACGTCAGCAGATTTGATTTGTGTTAATATTATTCTCTATATGGCAGTATGTGGAAACTTATTTTGCAGAGCCAGACACTATTTTTGGTGTTTATAATCTTCTTGAAGGACTTGGAGGAGGAACCCGCCTTGCAATGCCGAAGACAATCTGCGCGCCGGACTCGTCGTCATTGAAGCCTGGTTTAGGGGCTACTGAGGGAGTCCTGGATTAGGGGGTGTTCGGATAGCCGGACTATACCTTCAGCCGGACTCCAGGACTATGAAGATACAAGATTGAAGACTTCGTCCGTGTCCGGAAGGATCTTTTCTTGGCGTGGAAGGCAAGCTAGGCGTGCGGATATTCGAGATCTCCTACCATTGTAACCGACTCTGTGTAACCCTAACCCTATCCGGTGTCTATATAAACCGGAGGGTTGTAGTCCGTAGGACAACCATCATCATACACAATCATACCATAGGCTAGCTTCTAGGGTTTAGCCTCCTTGATCTCGTGGTAGATCCACTCTTGTACTACCCATATCATCAATATTAATCTAGCAGGAGTAGGGTTTTACCTCCATCGAGAGGGCCCGAACCTGGGTAAAATAAAGTGTCCCTTGTCTCATGTTACCATCCGACCTTGACGCACAGTACGGGACCCCCTACCCGAGATCCGCCGGTTTTGACACCGACACCACCCATGAACGACCCCTCAAACGGAAGACCGAAAGCACGGCCTCTCTACTTGCTTGCAAGCATACGGTCTTCATGATCCGGCCGCTCTTCGCCGTCCAGAGCTAATCATCGACGAAGAATTATAGGGATGAGATTATAACCACACGGTGTCGATGTCAAAACCAGCAGACCTCGGGGTAGGGGGTCCCGAGCTATGGATCTTGGATCGATGGGTAAAAGGAGACGAAGAAGACGGTGTTTACCCAGGTTCGGGCCCTCTTGATGGAGGTAAAACCCTACACCCTACTCTTGTTTATATTGGTGATGATGTATCTAGTACAAAATTGATCTACCTTGTGATCGTATGTTGTGTATGATTCTAATGATCTAGCATATATCTACCAACTAGCCTGGCCTCGGCTCATATAATGTACCAGAGGCCTAGGATAAAAAGAGTCCTAGTCGGCTACGTCGATGGAGAGGAGTCTTGTCTTGATCACCAAGTCTTGTGGAATCGTCCTCGTATATGTCATCAACTGTCTGAAGAAGCCCATTAGTGAACCGCCCTGGGGGTCCTCGGCCTAACCCACCTGGTCAGTAGATGACGTGGTGAGTCCCCCCTAGTCCAGGACACCGTCAGTAGCCCCCTAAACCGATCTTCAAGTTGGGGACACTCCTCAGTTCTTCCGAACTGTTCTTCATCTTCGGTTGTTGGTCTTGAAAACCGGTTCACCAAATCTTCCCATCTTCGATCTAGAGGACCGCCGAGCTAAATCTGAAGAGTTCACGCGTCGGGTATCCGAGGAGCCCTTTAAGTCTTCGGCCTTTATCAATGCCTTGTTATTTTTTACGCGACACCTCGGGTTTGAAGTGTTTCCCATGCGGTGGTGTACTCTTGCGTCCGACCTCCAACGTCGGACTGCATCCAAGGTGTCTTTTTGCAGCCGAGCTCCAACGCGTACTACATCCAAGCTCCAATGCCACACTGTATCCGAGGTCTCTTTTTGCAACCAAGATGCAACGACGAATGATAATCCCCAAGTGCAAGGAATCATTGTAGCATTTTCTAAAGGTGGAAATGATAAGTATGGAGTGTCGAACCCACAAAGGAGCTAAAGTTAAGATCAATATTCTCTCAAGTCCTATGTGCCACTCATACGACTCTACATACACCGAATGTTTGCTTCCATCTAGAAATGAGAAATAAAACTACGTTGTGGTATGAAGAGGATAACTCTGCATGATATCAGAGAACTAAAATATAAAAGTAGGTGTTGTTAACATAAAGTTAGAATATATTACTATATATTATAAATAGCGAGTGTGGAATAATGATGGATCGGTGTGCGGAATTGTCCTAGGCAATTGTTAACAAGATCGTTAGTCGTCATTGCAATGTTATATGAGGGAGAGGCATAAGCTAACATACTTTCTCTTCTTGGATCATATGCACTAATGAATGGAACTCTAGCAAGCATTCACAACTACTAAAGATCATTAAGGTAAAACCCAACCATAGCATTAAAGCATCAAGTCCCCTTTATCCCATACGTAACAACCCCTTACTCGGGTTTAAGCTTCTGTCACTCTGGCAATCCACTATAAGTGAATCATGAACGTATTGCAACACCCTACAACGGGAATCCTTCACGTGTGCGCGACTCGGAAGGCACCATAGGACAGCACCAAAATAAAACATACAACTCAAACCAATCTAGATCATCAATCAACCAAAAAGACAAAGGAAATCTACTCAAAACATCATAGGGTGGCAACACATCATTGGATCATAGTATGTAGCATGAAGCACCATGTTCAAGTAGGGGATTACAGCGGGGATGCGGGAGAGTGGACCATGTAAAAGAGATGAGGATGGTGATGAAGATGGTGATGTTGATGAAGACGATCACCGCAGCGGTGGTTCCCCCGATGGCACTCCGGCGCCACCAAAAGAAAGGGGGAGAGGTTCTCCCCCTTGTGCTTCCTCCTCCATGGCCTCCCCCCTAGATGGGGAGAGGTTCTCCCTCTGGTCCTTGGCCTCCATGGTGATGATAGCCCCCTCCGGGATCCTCCTCCATGACCTCCGATGATGATGGCCCTCTCCGGTAGGGTGCCAGAGAGGGCCTAGATTAGTTTTTTCGTGGCTATAGAGGCTTACGGCGGCGGAACTCCTGATCTAGGTTTTGTCCTGGAGTTTCCTCAATTTATAGGAGTGTTTGGCGTCGGGGACAAGTCAAGAGGGTCCACGAGGCGGTGATAAGACAGGAGGGCGCGCCCCCACCCTTGTGGTGGCCTCGAGACTCCCCTCTGGTATCTTTTTGCTCCAGTATTTTTTATATTTTCCAAAAATATTCGCCGTAGATTTTTCAGCCCATTTTGAGAACTTGTATTTCTGTATAAAAACAACATCCTGGTAGCTCTGCCGAAAACATCGTCAGTCCGGGTTAGTTCTAATCAAATCATACCAAAATCATATATAATTGTTGTAAACATGGCATGGATACTTCATAAATTATAGATACATTGGAGATGTTTCAGCATCCCCAAGCTTAATTCATGCTTGTCCTTGAGTAGTTAAATGATAAGAGAAATAATTTATGAAGTGTGAATGCTATCAAGTGCACTAGTTTGATCAATGATAGTTCGAAACACTGTTTCTAGCATTAGACTTTATCATAAATAGTATCTCATCTCATAAAACTTCTCATGATCAAGTAGCAAGCTATTCACAAGTTAAAGCATAGACCATAAAGTTTCTTGAAAACTAACAAACCATGTTCTTAGTCATCAAACAATTGCAATTCATCTTATTTTCAGGAAGGGACTATGTAAGAGCTTTGATTTAGCAAACTCCACATACTCACCTATCATATAGTCTTCCATGATTGCAAACACTCAAAGCATACTTTTAGAACAAATAGCATCCGTCAAACACAGAGAAAGATAGGGGCTTAATGTTTCGCCTCCCAACTTATAGATAATTGTCAACAATAATAATTCATGATAGAATATATTTGAATGTCCATATATGCTTGGATCTTTCCCCACCATGTGATCCTTGCCAACTAAAGAATAATAGAGGTTGAAAAAGAAAGGGATACTATTGACTCTTGCATAAAAGTAAATACATGAAAGTAAAAGATAGGCCCTTCACAGAGGGAAGCAGAGGTTGTCCTGCACTTTTAATTGTTGGATGTGCAAACCCTTAATGCAAAGGAATGTCACGTTGTATTTCCCTTTGTGATAGCAACCTTTATTATGCAGTCCATCGCTTTTATTTCTTTACCACCACAAGTTCGTACACCGCTTATTTCCCTTACAATAAAAGATCATACATATTTAGGAGCAATTTTTATTACTTTTTGCACCGATGACAACTTACTTGAAGGATCTTATCCAATCCATAGGTAGATATGGTGGACACTCATGGCATGAAATTGGGTTTAGGGGTTTTCGATGCACAAGTGGTATCTCTACATAGTACAAAATTTTGGCTAGCAAAGGATCCTAAGCAAGCACCACAAGTTAGGGAATCCAAAACAATATAACTTCTACACAAATATACCCAAACATAACTCATTAAGTTGTCTTCCTTGTCCAACTTCAACTAATTTGATCAAGTTTGTAATTAATTAATGGGTTCATATCATAGAAGGTGTCCAAGATAGTATACTTATCTGTGAAATCCCTCTTCCTTCAATATTCTTTCATGAATTGTTCAAGTGACCAATATCGAGTTTGCTAACTTTCAATAAATTTTACCACCAATACTTATTATAAGTGGAGTCATTACTCCCCATAGGATAAGCATATGAAGCATATATAATTTCATATCTATTATATTCAATTCATTCAACCATTTACTCATAGGATATAAGTGTAGCACGTGAGTAAATGACAAACTACTCCAAAAGATATAAGTGAAGAACAATGAGTAGTCAAATAATTAACTAGCCATGGGAGGACTCTCTCTCCCATTCAAGATTTTAGATCCAATGATTTTATTCAAACAACAAGTAAAATGAAAATATGCTCCAAGAAAAACACATATCATGTGACGAATAAAAATATAGCTCCGAGTAAGGTATACCGACGGTTTTGAAGACGAAAGTGGGGATGCCTTCCGGGGCATCCCCAAGCTTAGGCGCTTGAGTGTTCCTTCAATATTACCTTGGGGTGCCTTGGGCATCCCCTAACTTTGGGTCTTTCCGCTCCTTATTCTCCTCGTATCGATATCTCACCCAAAACATGAAAACCTCAATTACACAAAACTTAATGAAACTTCGTGAGATGGGTTAGTATGATAGAGAGTAAATCATTCAATTTGGTACTGTGAAAGACAAGATTCATAATTGTTCTCACACAATTCCTACTTTACCATATCATTTCTACAATTTATATTGAGAAATATAAGCCATCAAAACTAGAAAACACGCAAACTATGCATTGAAAACAAAATCTATCAAAAACAGAACAATCTGTAATGATCTGAACAACAACCATACTTATGTTACTCCAACAATTCTGAAAAAATAGGACAACGTTGACAATTTGTATATCAATCATCTAACAAATTTCAGAACTTCCAACGCTCCAGTAATTTTAATCAATTATGTGACTGGGCGCAAAAGTTTCAGTTTTTGCATAGAATTAAGTCAACTATCATCCACACTACCCCAAATGCTCTACTTGGCACTTCATTGAAAACAAAGCTATAAAACATGATTACTATAGTATCTTAATCATGTGAACACACAAAAACAACAAGGATAAATATTGGGTTGTCTCCCAACAAGCGCTTCTCTTTAATGCCTTTTTAGCTAGGCAAGATATTATAATGATACTCTTCCAAGCCCAATTCTGATGATAGTCGTACTCATACTTCAAAAGATATAAGTGAAGTTCATGGAGCATTCTACAATTAATATAGATTTACCAACATCCAAGCTTAAAATATATAACTGAATCACACGAAGTATTCTATAGAGCCATACTCAAAAGGTTTAAGTGTAGCACAACGAGCATTCTATAAAGACATACTCAAAAGATTTAAGCAAAGCACAAAGAGCATTCTACAAATCAATGAAGGGCTATATCACACTAGCATGGAGCATAAAGGAAAATAAACTCAAAAGACACATATGATGTCAAGAAAACAAAAACCGAGGTATACCGATAATTGTTCAAGAATAAAGATGGGATGCCAACCGGGGCATCTCCAAGCTTAGATGCTTGAGTATCCTTGAAATATTTACTTGGGGTGCCTTGGGCATCCCCAAGCTTGAACTCTTTCCTCTCCTTATTCTTTTCATATCGGTAACTCCTCGTTGTTCGAACACTTCATCCACACAAGACTTAACAAAAAACTTTGTGAGATCCGTTAGTATAATAAAGCAAATCACTACCTTTATATACTGTTGTAAACTCATTCCAATTTCATATTAGCATTATATCTACTATATTCCAACTTCACCATGGTTCATACCCCCGATACTACCCATAGATTCATCAAAACAAGTGAACAACACATAGAAAACAGAATCTGTCAAGAACAGGACAATCTGTAGCAATCAGGAACTTTCGTATACTTTTGTAACTCCAAAAATTCTATAAACATAGGACAACCTAAAAAATTTGCAGATGTGTATTGTGTAAAAATTTCAAGATTTTATCATGCTCCAGTAAAAAATAAAAATTCAAACACTACAATAGAAGTTTCTATTTTTCTGCTGCACACACCAAACAAGCAATTTAAAAGCCAAACCTTGGCACATTATTTTTATAATGCAATGAATATATACAAGGGGATACTTATTTTTTAGAAACTTCCATGAAAAATTCTACATTGTTTCCATGAGCATGAACACAAGTGTTCAAGGTCGACCCTCACTTCTCCAATGCATAACCTTCCAAACACTTCTCTTTTTGAAAAAGTTTTTAGACATAAGAGGCACGTAAATATTTTTGTATTTTCATTTAAAAAAATTATGTTTCACCGACAACTAAAGAAAACAAAAACAAAAGGGAAATTTTTTTTACTTAGTAAGGGAAGAAAACAAGCACACACGAGAATATCAACCCCACGGTATTGCTCCCCGACAACGGTGCCAGAAAAGGCTTGATAATCCCCAAGTGCAAGGAATCATCGTAGCAATTTCCAAAGGTGGAAGTGATAAGTATGGAGAGTTGAACCCACAGGGAGCTAAAGGTACAATCAATATTCTCTCAAGTCCTATCTGCCACTGATACGACTCTACGTACACCGAACGTTTGCTTCCATCAAGAAATGGGAAATAAAACCATGTTGTGGGTATGAAGAGGATAACTTTGCATGCTATCGGAGAACTAAAATATAAAAGTAGGTGTTGTTAACATAAAGTTAGAATATATTACTATATATTATAAATAGCGAGTGTGGAATAATGATGGATCGGTGTGAGGAATTGTCCTAGGAAATTGTTAACAAGATCGTTAGTCGTCATTGCAATTTTATATGAGGGAGAGGCATAAGCTAACATACTTTTTCTTCTTGGATCATATGCACTTATGATTGGAACTCTAGCAACCATCCGCAACTACTAAAGATCATTAAGGTAAAACCCAACCATAGTATTAAAGCATCGAGTCCCCTTTATCCCATACGCAACAACCCCCTTACTCGGGTTTAAGCTTCTGTCACTCTGGCAATCCACTATAAGTGAATCCTGAACGTATTGCAACACCCTACAGCGGGAAGCCTTCACGTGTGCGCGACACGGAAGGCACCATAGGACAGCACCAAAATAAAACATACAACTCAAACTAATCGAGATCATCAATCAACTCCTGATCTAGGTTTTGTCCTGGAGTTTCCTCAATTTATAGGAGTGTTTGGCGTCGGGGACAAGTCAAGAGGGTCCACGAGGCGGTGATAAGACAGGAGGGCGCGCCCCCACCCTTGTGGTGGCCTCGAGACTCCCCTCTGGTATCTTTTTGCTCCAGTATTTTTTATATTTTCCAAAAATATTCTTCGTAGATTTTCAGCCCATTCCAAGAAATTTTATTACTGCACAAAAACAACACCACGGTAGCTCTGCCAAAACAGCGTCAGTCCGGGTTAGTTCTAATCAAAGCATACCAAAATCATATATAATTGTTGTAAACATGGCATGAGTACCTCATAAATTATAGATACATTGGAGATGTATCAGCATCCCCAAGCTTAATTCCCGCTCGTCCTTGTGTAGGTAAATGACAAGAGAAATAATTTATGAAGTCCGAATGCTATCAAGTGCACAAGTTTGATCAATGATAGTTCCAAACACTGTTTCTAGCATTATTCTTTATCATAAACAGTATCTCATCTCATAAAACTTCTCATGATCAAGTAGCAAGCTATTCACAAGTTAAAGCATAGACCATAAAGTTTCTTGAAAACAAACAAACCATGTTCTTAGTCATCAAACAATTGCAATTCATCTTATTTTTAGGAAGGGTCAATGTAAGAGCTTTGATTTAGCAAACTCCGCATACTAAGTTATCATATAGTCTTCCATGATTGCAAACACTCAAAGCATATTTTTAGAACAAATTGCATCTGTCAAACATAGAGAAAGATAGGGGCTTAATGTTTCGCCTCCCAACTTATTTATCATATAGATAATTGTCCACAATAATAATTCATGATCGAATATATTTGAATGGTCATATATTCTGAGATCTTTCCCCACCACATTATGCTTGCCAACTAAAGAATAATTGACGTTCAAATAGGAAGGGATACTATTGACTCTTGCATACAAGTAAATACATGAAAGTAAAAGATAGGCCCTTCGCAGAGGGAAGCAGAGGTTGTCATGCGCTTTTAAATGTTGGATGTGCAAACCCTTAATGCAAAGGAACGTCACGTTGTATTGCCCTTTGTGATAGCAACCTTTATTATGCAGTCTGTCGATTTTATTTCTTTACCACCACAAGTTCGTACAACGCTTATTTGCCCTTACAATAAAAGATCATACATATTTAGGAACATTTTTATCGCTTTTTTTTACCAATGACAACTTACTTGAAGGATCTTATTCAATCCATAGGTAGATATGGTGGACTCTCATTGCATAAAACTGGGTTTAGGGGTTTTGGATGCACAAGTAGTACCTCTACTTTGTACAAAATTTTGGCTAGGAAAGGAACCTAAGCAAGCACCACATGTTAGGGGATCCAAAACAATATAACTTCTATACAAATATACCCCAACATAACTCATTAAGTTGCCTTCCTTGTCCAACTTCAACTAATTTGATGAAGTTTGAAAATAATGAATGGGGTTCACAATCATAGAAGATGTCCAAGATATAGTATATTTATATGTGAAATCTCTCTTCCTTCAATATTCTTTCATGAATTGTTCAAGTGACCAATGTTGATTTTGCTTACTTTCAATAAGTTTTACCACCTATACTTCTTACAAGTGAAGTCATTACTCCCCATGGGATAAGCATATGAAACATATATAATTTTAGATCTATTATATTCAATTCATCCAACCATTTACTCATATATATTACCCCCTCCCGGTAACTTCAACACGAGGGGGGGTCGATATACCGGCTCCCCGATAACATTATTTCCCCCTGTATGTATCTCATCGTTGTCGATATTACCCCCTCTCGGATAACTTCGACAGTGAAAACTCTCGAGGAGTACACCCAAACTAATATACCACGTGCTGTCATGCTTGTGTAATAATTGCCATGTTGTAATATATATTTGCAGAAACAATGGAGCACGGACGAGACGAGCAAGCAGAAGAAACGTTGCGGGACATAATCTTAGACGGAGGTGATGTCATGTCGAGTTTTCTTAACGACAATGATGGTCTGGAAGAACAGCAGGGTGAAGAAGCAGGTCCGGAAGAATAGCAGGGTGAAGAAGGTCCGGAAGAATAACAGGGTGAAGAAGGTCCGGAAGAACAAGGTGACGGCTCCGGTAACTGAACAGAGTCCGACCAGGTAAATATATTAGTTAAGCATGTGCCGAGACTAGCTAATTGATGCATTCATTGTTTTGGTATGTACACATATTAACTAACTCTCGTCTTTCTTCTTTTTTCTAGCCCTCTGGATCGAGCACAACTTCGGTAAAGAGACGAGGCCCGAAGAAAAAGTTGCGCGAGGATGAAAGGCTTGAGATCACAGCAATCGCGCGCGACGGCCTACCGATTGAACCCATCTGGACAAAGGATGCATTTACTGCTCAGTGCGGGGTTCTTGTTAGGGACAAGATACCGATCAGCATCCACCAATGGTTTAAGCCGGCTGAAGAAGACCCTGGGGTGTCTTATGTCAATGATATGCAGAAAGATGATCTTTGGAAGGAGCTGAAGGCAAATTTCACCCTACCGCCAGAGGAGGATCCGGAGTAGCCGGTTATAGAGCAATTAATTAAGTCTGTTGCTCTTAAGAAGATGGCAGAGCTATTCAGGAGGTGGAAGAATGAGCTGAAAAGGTTTGTCGACAAAAAAGAGACACCAGAATTCAAGGGCAAATATGAGAAGATCAGAGATCAATGGCCCGCATTTGTGGCCCACAAGACATCGGATAAGAGTAAGAAGATGTCAGAGACAAACAAGAAAAATGCTGCGAAGAATATGCTTCACCATCGCACAGGGTCAGGTGGCTACCTCAAAGCCCGGCCTAAGTGGGCAAAGGCAGAGACTGATCTGCTTGATAAAGAGATCGAACCAGAGACAATGAACTGGCCAGACCGTTGCCGGACTTGGTTCTTCGGGGCTGGCGGATCCTTGGACCCTGTAACAGGGAAGTGCATTTGGACAGACGAGAAACTTGACATACCCTTGAAGAAGCTTCGGTACTATATTGATGCAGCGCAGGAAGGGACGTTCCTTCCAGACAGAGAGAACGACGAGCTCACAAAGGCCCTCGGAAATCCTGAGCACCCTGGACGGACACGAGGCACGCTAGGCTCCATTCCGTGGAAGGCTGGGTTTCCGGACGCAGGCGGTTACAAAAGCCACGAGAGGAGGAAGAAAGTGCAACAGACCGAACTGCAGGCGCTGCACGCAAGGGTACAAGCGATAGAGGAACGAGAAGCAAATCGCAGCAAACGACTTGCCAAAGCTTCCCCTGAAGCTACCCCGCCATCTCAGCGGAGAAGCAGCGTGGCTTCCACCGAGCTGCTTCAGCCGGAGCTTGTCTTGACGGCTCCTGCCAGCTATCCCATGGATGCTATCACGGAGGCTCAAAATTGCCACCTTATGACGCAATGGATTAATATGAAGGTCAAGGCGGCTGTTGGCTCTGTTTTATCTAATGAACCCGGCGCAACTTTTCACTGCCGGCCGATTCCAGAAGGATATGCTAAGGTGATGGTGGATGAAATAACGGAGGGATTTGAGGACCTCCCGCTTGACCACCCTACCGGAGAAGGGGAGACTCGGCTGGGTTCTTCTCTGAAGACTCCATGACTATGGCTGAAGGAGCTCATCAACCTTCCGAACTGGACGCCTCCGCCTCCTCCTCCTCCTCCGGCGAGTCAGGGCACTTCGCCTCCTCCTCCAGCGAGTGACGATCAGGGCCCTCGGTCGGCTCCTTCTCCGGCGCGTGGCGGCACTCCGCCTCCTTCTCCGCCTGCGCCGGCGCGCCCGAGCAGCCAGCCTCCTCCTTCTCCGCCTCGTCAGCAAGGGCGGAAGAGACCCGCCGCCGCTCCGGCAGCTGCTCCGGCGCGTCGTAGTCCTTCTCCTCCACCTCGTAAGCAAGTAAAGAAGACAGACGCTCCGTTTGTTCGGCCGGCGTCTAGCTGTGACGCCCGGATAATTAAGCTACAGTAACCCTCTACTAATGTTGCCGCATCACCACGATTGCTGTTGACAATCTCACAATGATTCAAATCCCATTCAAATTCAAATTTAAAATAAAGTCAAACTATAAAAGTTTTCAAATGTCTAAACTAAAATTTCTGGATGTGACAAATAATTCATAAGTAATATTGGTGAAGGAACCAAGTTTTTATAAAATAGTTAAGTGCACTAAGATAAATAAAATGGTGGCTTAACCATATTAATTATTGCCTTTTATAATTAATAAAATGTTAGGCTATTTTATTTGGGTGCCATAATTAAATGTGGCAGTGGTATATTTAGCTTACTAATCTAGGTGCTATTTTTGCAATTTTAAAGTTAAAGATAAATTGAAAACTATAGAGAAAAGTAAATAAACAGAAAAGAAAATGAAAATAAAAAAAGAGAAAAGGCCTAAACTAGTACTGCCCAAGTGGGCTCTAGTGTGCACGTGGCCCAGCCCACTCCCGCCCTTTCCCCTACCACGTACAGGGGAGGCAACAGGGGAGGCAGGGGCCATGGCGTGGCGCACATCCGGGGCGTCATGGTCATGGATGCCCTTCACGTCGCCTCCCTTGGCCTATAAAGTCGCTCACCGAAACCCTAATCCCCATCTCGCTCATAGCCCCCTGGATCCCCCATCGGCCCCTCCTCTTCTTCTCAAATTCGAGCTCGAACAACTCACGGTCACCGTTCCCTCGCTGTCATCGTTGCGGCCACCGACCTCTCCGGCGTGCGGGAGCGCGTCCAGGAGGTCCGTCGCGGCTGGCTTCGTCCGTTCCGGGCACCAGCTCGAGCCAGGGCGCTGCGTCGCCAACGCCGCCATCGTCTTCTTCGTCTGGCCGCCGCCATCGATCTGCACCGCTCCGACCACCCCCGGCCTTGCCGTCTGCTCCTCCGGACTCACGGTGAACTCCCCTCCATCTCGCCCTGTTTTCCCCTTCGATCTGATACCCTGGACTGCTCTTCACATCGTACCAGAAGTTTCGTGCCGTAGCCATGCTCAGCCGCGCCCCTGTTCGTGTCCGACCGCGTCTGGCCGCGCGCGCCGCTTCCTAACCGCACCCAAGCACGCGACCGCTGCCTGCCCCGCGCCAGCACTGCTCGTGGCCGTGCCTCTGCATGCGCTCGCGTGCGTGTGGCTTCGCCAGAGCTACCCCTGCTCCTTGCGTCTTCCTGCTACTGCGTTGTTGTCGCTCCTGCCGTCGCCGCACGCCACCTTGCTTCCTGCTCGCCGGCCTTGCCCCGCGCCCGCGCTGCCACGCCCTATGCATCTCGCGTGTGCCTGCGTAGCTGCTGCTCCTGCTAAGCTGCTACCGCTGCTAATGCTCTTAATTCTTGCTGCCGCTGCCCTTGTTTGCTTGCTCTACTACCTCACGCTGCTTGCTGTTGTTGAGAATGGCCATGGCCGCTGCCTCTGCACCCATGTATGTGTGTTGACCATGGCCACACAATCGTGGCATAGCCACTCAACGTTAGGCACGGCTCTGCCAGTGGCCGGCCCAATTAATTAGGAGTAGGTTAGATTAGGGACTAATTAGCACTAGTTAGTTTATGTGACAATGACATGTGGGTTCCTTTCAATTAGGTTAGTTTTATTTATTTGTTTAGGTACAACCTATGACATGTGGGCCACTCCCTGCCCTTTTGACAAGTCAAAGTTGACTTGGTCAACTCGGATTAAAACAAATTAAAATAAAACCAGAAACTTTAGAAATTGTTTAAACCTTTAAAAATTAATATAAAATAAACCGTAGCTCGGATGGAAAAACTTTGTACATGAAAGTTGCTCAGAACGACGAGACGTATCCGGATACGTAGTCCGTTCGGCCGCCACACATCCCTAGCCTAGCAAACCTGCAACATTTCACCTCCGGTTCATCTGTCCGAAAACGCGAAACACCGGGGATACTTTCCCGAATGTTTCCCCCCCTTCGCCGGTATCACCTATCCCTACGTTAGATCACCTCTAGCACCGCGTTGTCATGTTATGTTTTGATTGCTCTGATATTTATTGTGTTCCCCCTCCGTTACTTTTTCCAGTAGACCCCGAGACCGCTGCCGGTACCCCTGTGATCGACTACGGTGTTGACGACCCCTTCTTGCCAGAGCAACCAGGCAAGCCCCCCCCTTGATCACCAGATATCGCCTACTCTCCTCTATACTGCTTGCATTAGAGTAGTGTAGCATGTTACTGTTTTCGTTATTCCTATCCTGATGCATAGCCTGTCTTTAATACTGCCGTTGATACCTTTACCTGCAATCCTACTTGCTTAGTATAGGATGCTAGTGTTCCATCAGTGACCCTACACTCTTGTCCGTCTGCCATGCTATACTATTGGGCCGTGATCACTCGGGGGTGATCACGGGCATATACTATATACTTTACACTGTTACATTACATGTGATACTGTTCGGAGATGGGGGCTGAAGGGGCAGGTGGCTCCATCCCGGTAGAGGTGGGCCTGGGTTCCCGACGGCCCCCGACTGTTACTTTGTGGCGGAGCGACAGGGCAGGTTCAGACCACCTAGGAGAGAGGTGGGCCTGGCCCTAGTCGGCGTTCGCGATACTTAACACGCTTAACGAGATCTGGGTATTTGATCTGAGTCTGGCCATTTGGTCTATACGCACTAACCACCTACGCGGGAGTAGTTATGGGTATCCCGACGTCGTGGTATCAGCCGAAGCACTTCTTGACGTCAGCGACTGAGTGGCGCGCGCCGGGTTGGACCGCGTAACGTGACTTCCGTTGTACTGGAGGTTGCTAGGTCTGCTCACCGGCCGCGTTCGCAACGTGCAGGTGTGCTCAGGGCGATGGGCCCAGACCCCTGCGCGCTTAGGTTTATACCGGCGTGCTGGCCTCTCTGTTGTGCCTAGGTGGGGCTGCGACGTGTTGATCTCCCGAGGCCGGGCATGACCCAGGAAAGTGTGTCCGGCCAAATGGGATCAAGCGTGTTGGGCTATGTGGTGCACCCCTGCAGGGAAGTTTATCTATTCGAATAGCCGTGTCCCTCGGTAAAAGGACGACCCGGAGTTGTACCTTGACCTTATGACAACTAGAACCGGATACTTAATAAAACACACCCTTCCAAGTGCCAGATACAACCCGGTGATCGCTCTCTAACAGGGCATCGAGGAGGGGATCGCCGGGTAGGATTATGCTATGCGATGCTACTTGGAGGACTTCAGTCTACTCTCTTCTATATGCTGCAAGACGGAGGCTGCCAGAAGCGTAGTCTTCGACAGGATTAGATATCCCCCTCTTATTCTGGCAGTCTGCAGTTCAGTCCACTGATATGGCCCCTTACACATATATCCATGCATATGTAGTGTAGTTCCTGGCTTGCGAGTACTTTGGATGAGTAATCACGGTTGCATTGTTTCCCCTTTTCCCCCATACCTTTATCCGATTGCTGCGACCAGACGATGGAGCCCAGGATCCAGACGCCACCGTCGATGACGACTACTATCCCGGAGGTGCCTACTACTATGTGCTGCCTGCTGACAACGACCAGGAGTAGTTAGGAGGATCCCAGGCAGGAGGCCTGCGCCTCTTTCGATCTGTATCCCAGTTTGTGCTAGCCTTCTTAAGGCAAACTTGTTTAACTTATGTCTGTACTCAGATATTGTCGCTTCCACTGACTCGTCTATGATCGAGCACTTGTATTCGAGCCCTCGAGGCCCCTGGCTTGTATTATGATGCTTGTATGACTTATTTTATTTGTAGAGTTGTGTTGTGATATCTTCCCGTGAGTCCCTGATCTTGATCGTACACATTTGCGTGCATGATTGGTGTACGATTGAATCAGGGGCGTCACAAGTTGGTATCAGAGCCGACTGCCTGTAGGAATCCCCCTTTCCAACACCCTGGCCGAAGTTGTGTCTAGTCATTGCAAAACCTTTACTAACATGGCTGTGTGGCCTATGGGCCCACGTCGCCATTGGGTGGTATTAGGATCTTTTATTCCTCGACCTATATTCCGGGACTCTAATCTCTCTTCTCTTCGGGTTAAATGATTTTCTAAAAATCTAACTTTAGGTTCTCGAAAACACTTTCTCCCGGAGAGCCCCTTCAGTCCAGATGATCGCCGGCTGCACTAGAAGATTTTGAAGTTACTCTCTGATACTCTTTTGAGACTTTGTGCCCGTTGCTTTGCAATTTCCTACCACCGAAATATCCCTATTGATAAATACATACACTTGCCGTTCTTACTTTTATCCCCAGTTGATCTTGTTATTACAAGATACCCTGAAATCCCCTCTATTGTTTCGAGAATATTTTGTGCCTACTGCCTTGCAGTTCTTGCCACATGAATACCCCTGCGGATAATTTCTCGCCCTTATCGAGTATCCGCTCGTCCCCTAGTTGTTCATGTGTTTCACAATGGTCTTCGAAATACTATTCGATCCTCCAAAAATCCTTAGTAGCTTATTGCTCTGCAATACTTGTCTGCTTGCATGATGGATGCTTTCCATACGTCTGGCAATATTCGTTAGTATCCTTAGGCACCGTCATTTTGATCGTATTGATTCAACATGGGTGCGAATGCACGCAATCATCAATTGACCCTTCTAAATATCATTCCGGCTCAAACATCATTTTGAACATGAGCTGGATCTCGACCAAACTATTGTCGTCGATTGTGCCTCTGGTATATTCAACTTATTCATCCTTGATTAAGAGCGTCTGCTCCCGATCCCTTGATTTGGAAATCATAATTCCTTTGCTATTTAGATGTTGGATTATTCACATGTTCTATAAATCGATGCATTTGCATTCTTTCTTCCTCTGATTGGGTATCGATACTCACATCAGCTCCATTGTGGATCGCCATATCCACTGTTGGATTATTATCCGACAGTGTCCTTCATAATTAATCACCTTCTGAGTCTTTCCTAGGATACATAATGCCTTTGCGAAATTGTATCCTCTACTTTCTCAACCATGCTCTGCTTTTGAGCTAGTGATAATTACTCCCGAAGCTTGAGGTATATGTTTCTAAGATACCCCGATGGGTTGAACCTATACCTTCTCTAAAACCATGTGAACCCAAAAGTTTTCACGAGTCATATTCTTCTGGTGATTTACCAGATAAAATTTCAACACTACGACTTCGTCGAAAATGAGAAGTGAATGAAAGGGTATGCATTGGAGAAGTGGGAGTCGACCTTGAACCTTGCGTTCATGCCCATGGACACGATGTAGATCTTATCATTAAAGCTTCTCTTAAATTAATTATTCCTTTGGTATAAGTTCATCTTATATCCAGGATCTGGCCTTTGCAATCGTGGTTCCGACCATGTTCTCCTTTAAATACCATTTATCGTGCAAGTTTAAGCACTTGTCTTCTGCGGAGTAATACCCCAGTCCAACCTCTACTTTGATTTGTCGTTGAGTATTACCCCCATGGTATCTCAAGATTATCACGGAACTGCATAACTTCTTATGAGTTCTCCATCAAGTGCTACATTCTCATTGATTCCAATTTTTCAGGGGCTCTGAGTTATTAAACACTCAAAGACACCGATAACTGACTCGAGTCCGCATCGCGATTAAACAACTCTTGGTAACCTTCATTACTTATGAGTTTGAACTCAATCACGTCATTCCTAGCCTGTTTGGCTATATCCTTGTCGTGCCGGTTTTAACTGTGCTCCCTGGTCCTTCTTCCCAGAGCACAATTTTTGGACGATGAGCTAAGCTTACGTCGATCTTCCTCATCATATCATTTTGCTTTGGACAAAAAGCTTGCTTTGGAGTTTGTGTCGTATCCATGGTTTCAATAACCTTTTGCTTCATCATTCCTTTGACTTGATGCTATCGCCAATTGATTACATCTTCATGAAACCTCTCGACAAATGTGTCGTGATCATCATCTACATTCTAAGCGTTTCCAGGATATCAATTGAATTCATGATGATAGATATCATCCTTACCCCTTGATAATTTGGGTTATCATCGACAACATTATTACATTCCCTCCAACACAAAACTTGTTCCTGTTTTGTGTTGTACCTTGAGTTCCTTGCTATCCAGCCTTTGATTCTTCTTTACCTTGGAGCGTTACCATATTTTACGTCAAAAATGTTGTGAGAATTTCACCACCTCTTAAGAATTCTTGATATAGTAATACTTCCCGTCATCTCCGTTCATATCTTGGTCCCCGTGTTGTTTATAATTAGGATACGAGCCATTTAACTTTGATGTGTAATTTCAAAACTTCTAACAACCCTATTGCTTGAAGTTAATGGTTGATAGCTTGATTCTTGGTCTATTGGTTATTGAATCACCATTCTAACATCGATCTGGCTACTTAGTCCATCCTTCCAGGTACACGTTTTAATCAATGTTTATTGTGGATGTTCTCCTCGGGCATACATCATTATATCGTTTGATCTGACAAATGTTATCTCCTTGTTCACATAATTGTGGAAGTCCATCATTTTGGGAATCTCGATGAGTTGTCGCCAAGTCCACCAACTACCTCCTCATCATCTCCTTGGTTTAATGATGAACTCATGATTCGGGACTTGCTTCCATAGTTCATTTCCCGAGAATCTGGCAGCACCATCTTGTCAAATTGTGTTACACCTTTTCTTCTCAAACATCTTGAGTCTAAGGTATCCTGACCCCAATCATATCTGAATCTCGGTCAGATACGATGGTTGGAACATAATTCCAATGAGTTATAACATTGGTCTTTATGTGAACCGGTAAGGTGATGTCGTCTTAGCACACCTGGCCGGAGGACCTATTGTCATAGATTCCTTTTCAGCAAGGTTATCCATTCTTCCATGAGGAAATTGTAAGACTTATTCTACAAGTTATTCCTAATGGATCCTTTGTGTATCCAAAATTCGACCTTTGCTTGAAAACCATGTCAATGCTATCTCGAAGCATGTCTATGGTACTCCGATTTTCAACAAGAACATTTGAAGCCCAATGCTAAATGTTTCCTGCTCAATTATCCAAACACCGCTGTATGGGTAACGTCATGGAATTTCTCTTCCCTTTCCTAAAGGGTTTTCTACGTTATATCCCGTCATGGATATCATGCTTTGCTTGCCCTTGGGAGGGATATACCCCTGAAATATGTGTTTAAACACATTTTCCTTTCCATTGTTTTGTTAATCTGATAAACACCTTTCCCTTTCCATTGTTTTGTCTAACCTTTCTGGTGATCATTATGATCTAAGCAGTATTAATACCCTGCTTATGTTAACACCTCAGTGTGCAATTCTGTCAGTAAGACCCTGTTACTTTTGTTGATGACATTCTGGTAACCACCGATGGACGAGAACCTTGCCTATTGGTCCGCCTCGTTCAACGAGTAGGAAAATGGTTCTCTTCGTCCCCCGCCCTTGGTACCGACGCTGTTGCCGACATAACCGACATGTTATGGTCTGACCTGCATGATTATCATAACCGTGCAAGATGACACCACTCTTTCTGTCTTTAACCCACATGGTGGGCCCATAACCCACAAGTTCCACAGGATCGAAACCTGACTCTCCTGTACACTCTGTTGCCAAAGATATCCCTCGCGCTTGACTTGATATGTAATTCACAAGCCACCTTCCAAGTGATCTACTCTGATATCAGACGCAATACTTATTCTCGTGCCCTGAAACCCTTTCACCTTCTAATTGGGCATCGAACGATTACCTATCCGCTTTATACTTCTTACTATACCTTCTTGCTTGGCTGTCGATGTGTTTCATTTGACCAACTCGAGAGATACCCCTGTGTTCATTCATGGGATAACCCCCGATGGTTAACCCTTATAGCATTCTATCATTGTCGAACTGCCCCTTACCTATTCGTAAGTACGAGACAGACCCCGAAGAAAGGATGCGACTTCATCAAGATGACCTAAAGTAGAGAAATGAAGACATCAACGACATGGATCAACTACTTCGCGAAGAGCAAGCCAGGATGAGAAGACCCGCTAGATTCGTAACCAAAACATTTCCCCCTTTCACCACCTCTTAAATCTCGGGACGAGATTTCTTGTAGTGGAGGAGAATTGTGACGCTCGGACAATTAAGCTACAGTAACCCTCTACTAATGTTGCCGCATCACCACGATTGCTGTTGACAATCTCACGATGATTCAAATCCCATTCAAATTCAAATTTAAAATAAAGTCAAACTATAAAAATTTTCAAATGTCTAAACTAAAATTTCTGGATGTGACAAATAATTCATAAGTAATATTGGTGAAGGAACCAAGTTTTTATAAAATAGTTAAGTGCACTAAGATAAATAAAATGGTGGCTTAACCATATTAATTATTGCCTTTTATAATTAATAAAATGTTAGGCTATTTTATTTGGGTGCCATAATTAAATGTGGCAGTGGTATATTTAGCTTACTAATCTAGGTGCTATTTTTGCAATTTTAAAGTTAAAGATAAATTGAAAACTATAGAGAAAAGTAAATAAACAGAAAAGAAAATGAAAATAAAAAAAGAGAAAAGGCCTAAACTAGTACTGCCCAAGTGGGCTCTAGTGTGCACGTGGCCCAGCCCACTCCCGGCCTTTCCCCTACCACGTACAGGGGAGGCAACAGGGGAGGCAGGGGCCATGGCGTGGCGCACATCCGGGGCGCCATGGTCATGGATGCCCTCCACGTCGCCTCCCTTGGCCTATAAAGTCGCTCACCGAAACCCTAATCCCCATCTCGCTCATAGCCCCCTGGATCCCCCATCGGCCCCTCCTCTTCTTCTCAAATTCGAGCTCGAACAACTCACGGTCACCGTTCCCTCGCTGTCATCGTTGCGGCCACCGACCTCTCCGGCGTGCGGGAGCGCGTCCAGGAGGTCCGTCGCGGCTGGCTTCGTCCGTTCCGGGCACCAGCTCGAGCCAGGGCGCTGCGTCGCCAACGCCGCCATCGTCTTCTTCGTCTGGCCGCCGCCATCGATCTGCACCGCTCCGACCACCCCCGGCCTTGCCGTCTGCTCCTCCGGACTCACGGTGAACTCCCCTCCATCTCGCCCTGTTTTCCCCTTCGATCTGATACCCTGGACTGCTCTTCACATCGTACCAGAAGTTTCGTGCCGTAGCCATGCTCAGCCGCGCCCCTGTTCGTGTCCGACCGCGTCTGGCCGCGCGCGCCGCTTCCTAACCGCACCCAAGCACGCGACCGCTGCCTGCCCCGCGCCAGCACTGCTCGTGGCCGTGCCTCTGCATGCGCTCGCGTGCGTGTGGCCTCGCCAGAGCTACCCCTGCTCCTTGCGTCTTCCTGCTACTGCGTTGTTGTCGCTCCTGCCGTCGCCGCACGCCACCTTGCCACCTTGCTTCCTGCTCGCCGGCCTTGCCCCGCGCCCGCGCTGCCACGCCCTATGCATCTCGCGTGTGCCTGCGTAGCTGCTGCTCCTGCTAAGCTGCTACCGCTGCTAATGCTCTTAATTCTTGCTGCCGCTGCCCTTGTTTGCTTGCTCTACTACCTCACGCTGCTTGCTGTTGTTGAGAATGGCCATGGCCGCTGCCTCTGCACCCATGTGTGTTGACCATGGCCACACAATCGTGGCATAGCCACTCAACGTTAGGCACGGCTCTGCCAGTGGCCGGCCCAATTAATTAGGAGTAGGTTAGATTAGGGACTAATTAGCACTAGTTAATTTATGTGACAATGACATGTGGGTTCCTTTCAATTAGGTTAGTTTTATTTATTTGTTTAGGTACAACCTATGACATGTGGGCCACTCCCTGCCCTTTTGACAAGTCAAAGTTGACTTGGTCAACTCGGATTAAAACAAATTAAAATAAAACCAGAAACTTTAGAAATTGTTTAAACCTTTGAAAATTAATATAAAATAAACCGTAACTCGGATGGAAAAACTTTGTACATGAAAGTTTCTCAGAACGACGAGACGTATCCGGATACGTAGCCCGTTCGGCCGCCACACATCCCTAGCCTAGCAAACCTGCAACATTTCACCTCCGATTCATCTGTCCGAAAACGTGAAACACTGGGGATACTTTCCCGAATGTTTCCCCTCCTTCGCCGGTATCACCTATCCCTACGTTAGATCACCTCTAGCACCGCGTTGTCATGTTATGTTTTGATTGCTCTGATATTTATTGTGTTCCCCCTCCGTTACTTTTTCCGGTAGACCCCGAGACCGCTGCCGGTACCCCTGTGATCGACTACGGTGTTGACGACCCCTTCTTGCCAGAGCAACCAGGCAAGCCCCCCCCCCTTGATCACCAGATATCGCCTACTCTCCTCTATACTGCTTGCATTAGAGTAGTGTAGCATGTTACTGTTTTCGTTATTCCTATCCTGATGCATAGCCTGTCTTTGATACTGCTGTTGATACCTTTACCTGCAATCCTACTTGCTTAGTATAGGATGCTAGTGTTCCATCAGTGACCCTACACTCTTGTCCGTCTGCCATGCTATACTATCGGGCCGTGATCACTCGGGGGTGATCACGGGCATATACTATATACTTTACACTTTTACATTACATGTGATACTGTTCGGAGATGGGGGCTGAAGGGGCAGGTGGCTCCATCCCGGTAGAGGTGGGCCTGGGTTCCCGACGGCCCCCGACTGTTACTTTGTGGCGGAGCGACAGGGCAGGTTCAGACCACCTAGGAGAGAGGTGGGCCTGGCCCTAGTCGGCGTTCGCGATACTTAACACGCTTAACGAGATCTGGGTATTTGATCTGAGTCTGGCCATTTGGTCTATACGCACTAACCACCTACGCGGGAGTAGTTATGGGTATCCCGACGTCGTGGTATCAGCCGAAGCACTTCTTGACGTCAGCGACTGAGTGGCGCGCGCCGGGTTGGACCGCGTAACGTGACTTCCGTTGTACTGGAGGTTGCTAGGTCTGCTCACTGGCCGCGTTCGCAACGTGCAGGTGTGCTCAGGGTGATGGGCCCAGACCCCTGCGCGCTTAGGTTTATACCGGCGTGCTGGCCTCTCTGTTGTGCCTAGGTGGGGCTGCGACGTGTTGATCTCCCGAGGCCGGGCATGACCCAGGAAAGTGTGTCCGGCCAAATGGGATCAAGCGTGTTGGGCTATGTGGTGCACCCCTGCAGGGAAGTTTATCTATTCGAATAGCCGTGTCCCTCGGTAAAAGGACGACCCGGAGTTGTACCTTGACCTTATGACAACTAGAACCGGATACTTAATAAAACACACCCTTCCAAGTGCCAGATACAACCCGGTGATCGCTCTCTAACAGGGCATCGAGGAGGGGATCGCCGGGTAGGATTATGCTATGCGATGCTACTTGGAGGACTTCAGTCTACTCTCTTCTATATGCTGCAAGACGGAGGCTGCCAGAAGCGTAGTCTTCGACAGGATTAGATATCCCCCTCTTATTCTGGCAGTCTGCAGTTCAGTCCACTGATATGGCCCCTTACACATATATCCATGCATATGTAGTGTAGTTCCTGGCTTGCGAGTACTTTGGATGAGTACTCACGGTTGCATTGTTTCCCCTTTTCCCCCATACCTTTATCCGATTGCTGCGACCAGACGATGGAGCCCAGAATCCAGACGCCACCGTCGATGACGACTACTATCCCGGAGGTGCCTACTACTACGTGATGCCTGCTGACGACGACCAGGAGTAGTTAGGAGGATCCCAGGCAGGAGGCCTGCGCCTCTTTCGATCTGTATCCCAGTTTGTGCTAGCCTTCTTAAGGCAAACTTGTTTAACTTATGTCTGTACTCAGATATTGTCGCTTCCGCTGACTCGTCTATGATCGAGCACTTGTATTCGAGCCCTCGAGGCCCCTGGCTTGTATTATGATGCTTGTATGACTTATTTTATTTGTAGAGTTGTGTTGTGATATCTTCCCATGAGTCCCTGATCTTGATCGTACACATTTGCGTGCATGATTGGTGTACGATTGAATCAGGGGCGTCACACTAGCAGTACACCCAGAGGCGGGAGGACATACAGATTTGGTCCTTCTCTGAAGACTCCAGAGAAGTTATCATACGAGAGGACCCCGGAGGAGAACACGAAGATCGCGTGAACCGAAGTGGATGACTGATTTCAAGGGTTGAAAGCAAAGAGACATCCACCTCCGGAGGAGAAGGTAGATCCAGTGAAAGTGAAGCGCACTCTGGCTGCCCTTGCAAAACCACCCAAGTCTCCGCCGAAAGGCAACTATGAGCGCATTATTGGAAAGACATGGGCCGAAGCAGAGCGATCGGGAAGTACAGTCAGTGATCAAAGGATGAAAGAATGACGAGCAGCTGGGAAACAAATTGCCCAGCTCGGCGAACAAGGGAATCAATCGTGCCCCCCGCTCAAGGTGCCTAGCGACATCGTCGATCCGAGGATGGTGCCCGGTTATAGCAATCTTGAAGATTACCTGCCCGACGATGTACATTATGATCCCATGGACGTGCAGATACACAGATACGAGTACGGGAAGCCACTCGTCAAAGATGAAAAATCTCTAACAAAGATGATGCAAAGATTGCATGATTGGTACTTGAAAATCTGCAAAGAGTCTGGGGGGAGGAGTACTTTGTATGTGAGAGTTAAACCGGAGCATGACCTCGTTGGAATTGATCTGTTGCCTATTCCATTTGAGGAGTTCTATCAGTTTTTCAATCAATTGGCCCTCGATAAAGCAATGGTCACCTGCTACTGTCTGTAAGTACTACTACTTCTGTCATTAAGTCTCTCTATATAGCTCAGCTCTTTCATTGCATGTATTTATAATTATCCTCACTATATTAATTATGCAGATTGAAGATCGCCGAATTGAAGAAAAGACAAGTCGGTGATATTGGGTTCATTAACACATATCTCATAGATGCAACTCAGGTTAAATTTCATGCCGCAGAAACTGAGGCCAGCTTGCTACGATCATTCAAAATAAATGAACGCAAAAATATAATACTCTTTCCCTACAACTTCAAGTGAGTGTTACTGTCTTGTGCATATTTGGTTTCCCTTATATATTAGTCCAGGTTATAGTAATATAATTGATGAGTTATGCATGCGTGCGCAGGTACCACTATATTCTCCTAGAGATTAGGCTTGAGTAGGGAGTAGTCACTGTCTTGGACTCTAGACGAAAAGATCCCCAGGAGTATGCGGACATGACTGAAATCCTCGTGAAGTAAGTTAAATCGATCATTATCCACCATATCAGCAACTTTGTTCATTTCCTGATATCAAGTAATTGTTTTCTTTTGTCTAGCAGGGTTTGGAGAAAATTCACCAAAAAATCTCCGGGACTGCCGAAGATGCTGCAATTTAGATACCCGAAAGTAAGTACTATTGTAGCATGTTCCGCGCGTCTCCTAGCTATTGATTCAAGCGCTAGTTTCACCAATACCATTTGGCATTCTTGCTTACCATTTGGAACAAGGGAATGATTTCTGTGGATACTACGTCTGCGAGTCCATCCGCCACACGACCTGTGAGCGGGGCTACTCTGACGAACAATATGAAGTGCGTAAATAACAATATTCACAATTTTATTTTATTACCATCATTTGTGTTGAGTTTCATTCATTCATATATATATATATATATATATATATATATATATATATATATATATATATATATATATATATATATATATGTATGTATTGACCCCCTTCTTCAAATTAGATGTTTCGGATGCGGAATGAACTCCTGGCACCAGATCGCATGCGAGCAATTCAAGAGGAATTGGCGGCATTCTTTCTTGACCACGTGATCGCTGAAGACGGAGAATACTATGTGGACCATGCGTCCGTAATTTAGGAGATTATATTTGTAAGAGATAATTATTGTATATATGTAGCCGGTAGTGTTGGATAGATATACGAGAACTTGTTGTTCGACCAATCTCTCAGAGAAGGAGAGGTGGTCGATATCACTTCTCTCTGTATGCATATATGTTCATGACGATCTTCTGTTTCCTTCATTTGCTTACTAGCTAGCTAGCGTGTCTAGTCCTCTCTATACGTATGTATAGTACGTAGCGTCGACCAAGCACGGACATAAGAGAGGACACCTCTCTATTAATTAGCTAGCTAACACAATATATGAAATACCTAAATTAACCCCCCAAAAACCCCAAAACCCCCAAAACCCCTCCCCTTAAAAAAACCAAAAAACCCAGCCACAGAAATGCTGACGCATGGATGCCTATTGGTTCCGGTTGGTGCCACCAACCGGGACCAAAGGCCCTCCTACCTGGGCTCTGCGTGCAGGCCACGTGGAGGCCCATCTATCCCGGTTCTGGTTAGAACCGGGACTAAAGTGTCAGGGCATTAGTAACGACCCTTTAGTCCCTGTTCAGGAACCGGGACAAAAGGCCCTTACAAACCAGGACAATAGGCTGGATTTCTGCTAGTGTTTGTGGCCCAACTCCTTCTCCACCTCTTGGCCTTATTTGGCCCGTTGATATTAAATGATATAGACCAAACCTCGATGACGAGATCCGATACGTTATTGCGGCCCGACCTTTCACGGCACTCCACCTTCAGCAGTAGTAGTGTCTCGCACGCGCACGCGATGTACGCGAAGTAGAGGGATTGAACCTTACGGTCCAGCACGAGAAAACCAATCTCGACGATGGTACTCACGCGCAAAAACAATTTCTACAAAGAAATCGCGACACAGAAGTTTTCTAAAGATCCCTCTAAAACTTGATACGGGTGTCTACCCTTGAAAACACATCGTGTCTACTTTATAAAATAACCTGCCATTACATGAGACGCATAACTTGGCTTTATAGTAGTAGCCGGCCTACAAACAAATCTAAAATCACGTGGACTCTTACTTTTATCCTAACTAACAAAGAATTAACTAATTAAATATTCGGCAACCTGATAACAAACTAGTCTCCTTATATTGGTTGTGGTGTGTCTTCTCGTGCAATATGCGTGTAGGTGGACCCAACCCAACAGCCTTTAAACACAACAAATCCCATACAGAACACGTGTAAGATTGATCCTTCTCTTTCCTTGGTAAAAACAGAAAGATAGATAACATCTTGATCTCCTTCCATTCAAACCAATTCTCCTTCCTTTCATCCCAAAAATCATGTGCGTGCATTCATTTGAAACAAAAAGAATGCTTGACTGATCTCCCTGCCGCATTAGCACATAAATAAGAAGTATTATTTATCCATACCGCATGTGAGGCTATGTCCTTATACTGATTTGCATGTAGCATGTCACTTCCAGAATTTGCATGTGCCACGTCCTTTTCTTTTCTTTCTTCCATCCCAACAAGATCTCTGCTGATGCAATAATTAGCATGCCTATTAGTTATGAACATATCATCCTCTCTCCCTTGAAGCAAAACCGTCCTCGGTTTTGATTTGTTCTCTTCTATAGTACTTTTATTTACAGGCAGAACAATGTCTGTACAAATTTCAACGGCTTAGACCTTCTTCCTGTTCACTTCTGATGCAGCTTGAGCAATATCTCGCTTCCCACGATCAGCCATATATTTCTCCAATGTGTACGCGTCAAGTGGTATGTACTGTCCGCCATGAACATAAAGAAAATTCACCAACCGAATGATATGTCAACTGCCTTTTATCTGTCCACGGTTTTCGTAGCAGTATCGAACATGTATGCATGTGCTTAGGAAGCACATCGCACATGACCGGATCACCATATCCACATAGAGTAAACCGTACCTCGATTCGATGCATGATCTTGACAAACCTGTCCTTCCACCAAAGCTCGTAAGGTTCTGTATGTTCTATCAACAACGGCAGGTTCAAAGCATCAACCATAGTCTTACTCACTAAATTCATACTCGAATAGCAATTCATCAAAGTTGCACAACTCGCCGGCCCGACACGCACACGCGTAAAGCATTGGTACAACGGTAAGGCACGCAATGGATCCTTCTCCACCGACATCATCATTTGCGAGCTGCAATCTTTCATCATGATAAAAAATTCAATAGAACTCGAAAAACAATTGTACCATGAACAACCTTTGCTCTGAATACCAATTGATATAGACCAAACCTCAATGGCGAGCTCCGATACATTGTTGCGGCCCGACCTTTCACGACACTCCACCTTCAGCAGTAGTAGTCTCTCGCACGCGCACGCGATGTACGCGAAGTAGAGGGATTGAACCTTACGGTCCAGCACGAGAAAACCAATCTCGATGATGGTACTCACGCGCAAAAACAATTTCTACAAAGAAATCGCGACACAGAGGTTTTCTAAAGATCCCTCTAAAACTTGATACGGGTGTCTACCCTTGAAAACACATCGTGTCTACTTTATAAAATAACCTGCCATTACATGAGACGCATAGCTTGGCTTTATAGTAGTAGCCAGCCTACAAACAAATCTAAACTCACGTGGACTCTTACTTTTATCCTAACTAACAAAGAATTAACTAATTAAATATTCGGCAACCTGATAACAAACTAGTCTCCTTATTTTGGTTGTGGCGTGTCTTCTCGTGCAATATGCGTGTAGGTGGACCCCACCCAACAGCCTTTAAAGACAATAGATCCCATACAGAACACGTGTAAGATTGATCCTTCTCTTTCCTTGGTAAAAATAGAAAGATAGATAACATCTTGATCTCCTTCCATTCAAACCAATTCTCCTTCCTTTCATCCCAAAAATCATGTGCGTGCATCCCTTTGAAATAAAAAAGAATGCTTGACTGATCTCCCTGCCGCATTAGCACATAAATAAGGAGTATTATTTTTCCATACCGCGTGTGAGGCTATGTCCTCATACTAATTTGCATGTAGCATGTCACTTCCAGAATTTGCATGTGCCACGTCCTTTTCTTTTCTTTCTTCCATCCCAACAAGATCTCTGCCGATGCAATAATTAGCATGCCTATTAGTTATGAACATATCATCCTCTCCCCCTTGAAGCAAAACCGTCCTCGGTTTTGATTTGTCCTCTTCTATAGTACTTTTATGTACAGGTAGAACAATGTCTGTACAAATTTCAATGGCTTCGACCTTCTTCCTGTTCACTTCTGATGCAGCTTGAGCAATATCTCGCTTCCCACGATCAGCCATATATTTCTCTGATGTATACGCGTCAAGTGGTATGTACTGTCCGCCATGAACAAAAGAAAATTCACCAACCGAATGATATGTCAACTGCCTTTTATCTGTCCATGGTTTCCCTAGCAGTATCGAACATGTATGCATGTGCATAGGAAGCACATCGCACATGACCCGATCACCATATCCACATAGAGTAAACTGTACCTCGATTCGATGTATGATCTTGACAAACCTGTCCTTCCACCAAAGCTCGTAAGGTTCTGGATGGTCAATCAACGGCAGGTTCAAAGCATCAACCATAGTCTTACTCACTAAATTCATACACGAATAGCAATTCATCAAAGTTGCACAACTCGCCGGCCCGACACGCACACGCGTAAAGCATTGGTACAACGGTAAGGCACGCAATGGATCCTTCTCCACCGACATCATCATTTGCGAGCTACAATCTTTCCTCATGATAAAAAATTCAATAGAACTCGAAAAAAAATTGTACCGAGAACAACCTTTGCTCTGAATACCAACTGATATAGACCAAACCTCGATGGCGAGATCCGATACGTTGTTGCGGCCCGACCTTTCACGGCACTCCACCTTCAGCAGTACTAGTCTCTCGCACGCGCACGCGATGTACGCGAAGTAGAGGGATTGAACCTTACGGTCCAGCACGAGAAAACCAATCTCGACGATGGTACTCACGCGCAAAAACAGTTTTCTACAAAGAAATCGTAACACAGAGGTTTTCTAAAGATCCCTCTAAAACTTGATACGGGTGTCTACCCTTGAAAACACATCGTGTCTACATTATAGAATAACCTGCCATTACATGAGACGCATAGCTTGGCTTTATAGTAGTAGCCAGCCTACAAACAAATCTAAACTCACGTGGACTCTTACTTTTATCCTAACTAACAAAGAATTAACTAATTAAATATTCGGCAACCTGATAACAAACTAGTCTCTTTATTTTGGTTGTGGCATGTCTTCCCATGCAACATGCGTGTAGGTGGACCCCACCCAACAGCCTTTAAACACAACAGATCCCATACAGAACACATGTAAGATTGATCCTTCTCTTTCCTTGGTAAAAACAGAAAGATAGATAACATCTTGATCTCCTTCCATTCAAACCAATTCTTCTTCCTTTCATCCCAAAAAGCATGTGCGTGCATTCCTTTGAAACAAGAAGAATGCTTGACTGATCTCCTTGCCGCATTAGCACATAAATAAGGAGTATTATTTTTCCATACCACATGTGAGGCTACGTCCTCATACTGATCTGCATGTAGCATGTCACTTCCAAAATTTGCATGTGCCACGTCCTTTTCTTTTCTTTCTTCCATCCCAACAAGATCTCTGCCGATGCAATAATTAGCAGGCCTATTAGTTATGAACATATCATCCTGTCCCCCTTGAAGCAAAACCTCGGTTTTGATTTGTTCTCTTCTATAGTACTTTTATTTACAGGCAGAACAATGTCTGTACAAATTTCAACGGCTTCGACCTTCTTCCTGTTCACTTCTGATGCAGCTTGAGCAATATCTCGCTTCCCACGATCAGCCATATATTTCTCTGATGTG
This sequence comes from Aegilops umbellulata, assembly GCA_032464435.1. Taxonomy (NCBI): domain Eukaryota; kingdom Viridiplantae; phylum Streptophyta; class Magnoliopsida; order Poales; family Poaceae; genus Aegilops; species Aegilops umbellulata. Next base: position 203,205,713 of record CP136058.1, on the reverse strand, counting down.
TACGCGTCAAGTGGTATGTACTGTCCGCCATGAACAAAAGAAAATTCACCAACCGAATGATATGCCAACTGCCTTTTATCTGTCCATGGTTTCCCTAGCAGTATCGAACATGTATGCATGTGCATAGGAAGCACATCGCACATGACCCGATCACCATATCCACATAGGGTAAACCGTACCTCGATTCGATGCATGATCTTGACAAACCTGTCCTTCCACCAAAGCTCGTAAGGTTCTGGATGGTCATTCAACGGCAGGTTCAAAGCATCAACCATAGTCTTACTCACTAAATTCATACTCGAATAGCAATTCATCAAAGTTGCACAACTCGCCGGCCCGACACACACGCGCGTAAAGCATTGGTACAACGGTAAGGCACGCAATGGATCCTTCTCCACCAACATCATCATTTGCGAGCTACAATCTTTCCTCATGATAAAAAAATCAATAGAACTCGAAAAACAATTGTACCGTGAACAACCTTTGCTCTGAATACCAACTGATATAGACCAAACCTCGATGGCGAGATCCGATACGTTGTTGCGGCCCGACCTTTCACGGCACTCCACCTTCAGCAGTAGTAGTCTCTCGCACGCGCACGCGATGTACGCGAAGTAGAGGGATTGAACCTTACGGTCCAGCACGAGAAAACCAATCTCGACGATGGTACTCACGCGCAAAAACAATATCTACAAAGAAATCGCAACACAGAGGTTTTCTAAAGATCCCTCTAAAACTTGATACGGGTGTCTACCCTTGAAAACACATCGTGTCTACTTTATAAAATAACCTGCCATTACATGAGACGCATAACTTGGCTTTATAGTAGTAGCCGGCCTACAGACAAATCTAAACTCACTTGGACTCTTACTTTTATCCTAACTAACAAATAATTAACTAATTAAATATTCGACAACCTGATAACAAACTAGTCTCCTTATTTTGGTTGTGGCATGTCTTCCCATGCAATATGCGTGTAGGTGGACCCCACCCAACAGCCTTTAAACACAACAGATCCCATACAGAACACGTGTAAGATTGATCCTTCTCTTTCCTTGGTAAAAACAGAAAGATAGATAACATCTTGATCTCCTTGCATTCAAACCAATTCTCCTTCCTTTCATCCCAAAAAGCATGTGCGTGCATTCCTTTGAAACAAAAAGAATGCTTGACTGATCTCCCTGCCGCATTAACACATAAATAAGGATTAATATTTTTCCATACCGCATGCGAGGCTACGTCCTCATACTGATTTGCATGTAGCATGTCACTTCCAGAATTTGCATGTGCCACGTCCTTTTCTTTTCTTTCTTCCATCCCAACAAGGTCTCTGCCGATGCAATAATTAGCATGCCTATTAGTTATGAACATATCATTAAACTAAATATATTTTTGTTCTAAACATTTTCAGAGCATAATATATATATTTTGACATCTTCGAAAACACTTACCACCTATATATATATATATATATATATATATATATATATATATATATATATATATATATGACAAATTTTATCTACAAGCAATGGTAGTTACCTCCTAGCTCTCTGTCTGCCATGTGTCATCTTAGGCAGCCAAGCCAAGCGGGTTAGCGAACAAAAAAATCCATTAATGTCCCACCGTCTAGTTAGTTGCGCAGGTTAGTTGAATAGCCAAATAATATCCCGGCCGCATGCACTGCATCTGATTGCATGGATAAGACTTACTTTTTAAAATTCCTGGATGAGGGCTAGCTTGCTTGATCGCATGTACTTGCAAAGGAAAACAAATCTTGGCGTACATACTCTTTTTTTTCTACTTCATACTTCCAAAATTATCATAGGACATATATTCTATTTTTCAGGAAAATTTCGGTATGCTCCAATTTTTATAGTATATATGCTATATTTCCCACATACTATATACTACAAAATCAAAGAATATATACTATGTATACTTCATGAAGAGTATGATGTATGTCCTGTACAGTCGACGGAGAGGCATGTTACATGGAGTATGTACTTATCGAGTATGGAGTATAAGGGAAGGAATATGTCAATGGAATTAATCAAGAGGGTATTTAATAGTAATATTACTATGTGGATGACAGCCATGAAATTTCTCAAGCACCTGACGTGCTTGCGTGTAGTATGTAGATTAGAAGAAAGGAGTATATGACAAAAGTAATATGGAGTACCATAAAAGAGGTAGTATGGAGTATTATCTAATCAGAAGTAGTATGTCAATGGAACTAAACAAGCGTATAGGAACGGTCATAGTGTGTACATGTAATTTCTCAGTCGCCTAACGTACATGTAGTATGTAGATTAGAAGAAAAGGAGTATATGACAAAAAGGTAGTATATTGTATGCTATACTGTAGACATCTGTACGTGTAGTGTAGACCAGTACAAACTGTTCGTCCATAATTTCTACATCTCTACATGATACTGAACTTTTGATATACACAATATAGTCTTGTTTCCATCGATGCTTGGGGTCGATGCAGGAGTAGTCAGCTCGTCGCCGACGGCTAGTTGCGCCCGTGGTACATCCAGTGTAAAACCACACACCAGTGGTGGAAGTTGCCAAACAAATCCGAAGCGGATGGATGCGCTGTCACCGGCGACAGCTCCACAGAGGTACGCCTTGCGTACGCTCCGAGAAGACGTCGTTGGTCTTCCTCCGGTTGCCTCACCGAACGCCTTGCTCATGTGGTCGCTTCGGCATCTTCAAAATCATGGTGCCGCTGACATGAAAAAACCGTAGCAAATGGTAGGTCAATGAGGGGGCATGAATTCTTTAGAGTTGAAAATCTGATCAGACTATGATAGCTGGCTTGTGTGGTACTAAGAACGACAACGGCCAGCTATTACTTCACCGTCTCGCTGGCGGCAGAAGAATACTCGCGAGGACGCTGATCCTCTGTCTACAGACGGCGATGAAAGGGTCGCCTCGGCAAAACGTAGATAGTTAACAACTCTATTTGTTGTTCTTAAAGAGAAGATAGAAACAATACTATTTTTACGTAGAGAGAAATGGTAGGTTGGTTAGTAAGCGGATAAGGATGTGAGACGACTAGATAGAATTGGCATTCAAAAATAGGGATAAGCTCACGGCCAGATCGACGTGGATAACTACCAAATAAACTAATCAAAATAATTAATGACTATTCTAAATGGATCGGGTGGAACCTCATCTAGCATGTTAGGCATTCTAAAAAAAATAGCACCCTCGATCTAGGGGCATGAGATGAACGGTGGATTCTTAGGTGGTAACTACCACTAGGTGGTAGTATCTATTTTCCCTATATATATATATTAATCAGTCATACCCGGTATTACCCGATATTCACCGAAACCCTTCCGGTGACCCCAAAACGCTTCCGGAACCTCTTGGAACTATTCTGGATATTAATGAAATAATTACACAAATATATTCTCATCACTCATGTCCTACTAACGCTCAGCATATCGTGATTACCTTAAGCTTGTGATCCCGTAGGTTCAGTAAACCATAGACATGAATGAAACCCCTTCGTTCAATGACCGATAGCGGAACTATGGACATCCATATCGGTCCCTATGATTACACGAATGATATTCGAGTGACCCTTTGGTTATCATGTGACGTTCCCTTTGCTTTGCGATACTTCACAAGACCTGGTGTGCATCGGTATCCTCCTGAGTCAACACCATGCTAACTATACCGTTGCTCCCATTACTGGTTTTGTTCTTCTTTCTCGTTGACGTGCTCCGGCATCCCCGTTACATAGTCACCTGTGTCTGGCCAGACGATGATGGATGTTGTTACACTAGAGGTGGATAGGGCACCTGTGTCTGGCCAGATGGTTTTGTTCTTCTAATTATGTGGATTAGAGGTGGCTAGGGCTCGCTCTAATTAGTCAACTAGAACCAACTAGAACGTGCACAAGATCAACCAGAGGAGGCCCCAAAACTTGTGTTATCATAGGGTCTAAATCCTTTAGTATATATAGGATTAGGGGGAAGAGGGGGATGCCACCAAGGGGGAAAGAGCCCCCTTGGGTCGTCAGCCAAGGGAGGGGAAGTAGGACTCCCAAGTAGGATTCGCCCCCCCCCCCTTAGGAAAGGGGGCGGTGCCTCCCTTGTTGGGCCCTTGTGGCCCAACTCCTTCTCCACCTCTTGGCCTTATTTGGCCCGTTGATATTAAAGTAAATATATTTTTGTTATAAATATTTTCAGAGCATAATATATATATAATTTAACATCTTCGGAAACACTTTCCACCCATATATATTAATCGGTAATACCCGGTATTACCCGATATTCACCGAAACCCTTTCTGTGACCCCAAAATGCTTCTAGAACCTCTCGGAACTATTCTGGATATTAATGAAACAATTCCACAAATATATTCTCATCACTCTTGTCCTACTAACACTCAGAAGATCGTGATTACCTTAAGCTTGTGACCCTGTAGGTTCGGTAAACCATAGACATGAATGAAACCCCTTCGTTCAATGACCGATAGTGGAACCATGGACATCCATATCGGTCCCTATGATTACATGAATGATACTCGATTGACCCTTTGGTTATCACGTAATGTTCCCTTTGCTTCACGATACTTTACAAGAAATGGTGTGCATCGGTATCGTCCTGAGTCATCACCATGCTCACTATATTGTTGCTCCCATTACCGGTTTTGTTCTTCTCTCTCGTTGACGTGTTCTGCATCCCCATGACGTTGTCACCTGTGTCTGGCCAGACGATGATGGATTCCATCACACCGAGAGGGCCCTAAGAATATCTGTCCATTGTTGGAGGAGCAAATCCCACTCTCGAATTGTCCGGTCACTTGTCAAACTTCCCGGTGTGCCTGAAAGTTGTCTTTATGGTCACCTTGTTACATATGACATTTGAGCAACCCCAAAGCCCACTGTCCGGTAGGAAGTGACCAAGACACTCTAATGGTCTGAGGAACTAAAACACATGCTAACACTTCGTGTTATAATAGATGATTTCAGATGTCATACCCTCAATGACAAGTATTGGGTCGATTCAATATGATCGTTCTTCTAATGTCATACCCTCAATGTTGTTTTAGGACTATCTTTACACTTAACGATATTCTAAGATCTGGAAAACGTGATGACCAACAACACTTGGGTCGGTCTTAGAGGCGAGATCGGGAACCTATTATTTACCTTTTATCATTCCACATGTGCATATGAGTTTTCCGCTGAATCACATATTCCAGGATCATAGCAGTTATAGCATGGAATAAAAACTATTAATTATGAATAATGGAAATATAATAATACAATACTATTGCATCTAGGGTATATTTCCAACATGTTTAGGAGCCGGTGGTGTGGCTTTAGGGCATCTCCAACGCCAACCCTGAAACAACCTGCATACGTCCAGACCGCGCGGTCTAGACGTCTTGTGCCATGGACCGCAGCCATGTATCGGTCCACTCAACGGTCCAAATGCACTTTATTTTGCAAACCGGAGACAAACGAGGAGGGCTTTGCAGGCTTCCAGACAACACCCACGTGATGAGGACATCAATATCATTGTTACACCCACAACCCCTGCTGCTATACATACTGGACCAATTACTAGAGCTCGCGCATGCCAATTGAATTATCAGGTACTTTCGTTTCTTGGTAATGATTCTAATGTTCATGAGAATATGATGCTGCCTAAATTGGATACATTTGTTTTGCTTACAAATGAAGGGTCTAGCTTGGAGAAGGATGATCATTGGAGCAAGAACAAGGATGGAATTGATGGCATGCGCAAGGGAGACAAGAACAGAGTTTCAAGTGATGATTTCAGGACTTTGAAGCCACCATAATGAGTGCATGAAGCCTTGGAAGAAATATACAAGATGCCACTTCATAATTTTCGTCCAGAGGCTATTCTAGGTGCGGCATCACCTTCTTTTTGGGCCAGGCCCATGTAATTTCGAAATACTTCAATATAGGCTGTTTTTAGAGTCCGTATGTGTGGGGAAACAAGAGCTAGGGTGGGTTTCGGACCCCTCCTCCAAGGGCCACGAAATTCCCCCCTCTTCCTCCATATATACAGCCCCTAGGGCATCGTTTAGACTTTGGGTTTTGTTTAGATTAAAAGTTCGCCATAGCTGCAACTTCACGTACTTCGTTTGTGTTCAACGACCAGACCAAGGCGTCACAGAACCCTACCTTGATCAATAAAGCTTTCCTCTTATATTCGCAATATCCAGATTGCAATCTTAGTTTCTTACTTGTTCTTCGTTTGCCTGCAGGAAACAGACCTTCGTGGTCAGGTTGATCGTACTCCGGCGTGGTCAATAACCTCTCAGAGTTGGTGTAGCGATTGCTAAGGCGCGATGTCCTCGCACGTTCGTAGTCGAATCGTCAAAGTCGACTTCCTCCAAAACGATAGCCACCATCTCATCGAAAGATGGGACACCTTTGCCTCTATCAAGTGGTATCAGATTTCCAGGTTGCTCGGTGAGATTTTATAGTTTTTCGTAGTTTAGATCGAGTCTGTTCTTCATACCTATAGTCCACGAAAAAGCCAAAAAAAATTTAGGGTTAGTTCATCCCATCCGAACCAATCTGAGACTTTGCATAATCTTTTCTGTATTTGCTTTGTTGAATTTGCGGTTGCAGCGTCGTGACAAGTTGCTGGTCTTAGCGTCTAGTCCTTTAGAGTTTCGAGTTCTGTTCACAGGTTATCACGTCGCCGCTGCCATATATCACCACCGCATCATCATCATCGCTGCTGCCATATACCACCACCGTACCAACTTCATCACCGCTGCCATATACCACCACCACATATTCATCGCCAATCCGAGTCCATATACGCCACCACATATCAGCCGCCATCACGCCAATCCGATTCCACCTACAACATGCATCCGCCACCAGTCCGAGTTCCACCAGATTCATCACTGCCAGTAGTCCGAGTTCCACCAGATTCCTCTCCGCCACCAGTCCTATTCCGAGTCCAGTATTTTGTTACTTTGTTTTAGATTTCCAGATCACGCCATACTCCGAGTCGTGACAGAGAAGGACTCCACAACTTTCGTGCTACCCATAGAAGAAAAATAATCCAGTTTCAAAAAAAAACAAGTCTGGAAAATTCTGGCTAGGTACTTTTTTGGACATTTGTAGACTTTTCGAAAAAATTTGTTGCGGAGCAAAAAAAAAGAAGAATAAAAAAGTGCAAAAAAAAGTGAAAAAAAGAAAAAAAATTGAGTGTGCTCCTCCCTTGTTTACGTGCAGCGCCGTGATTTTGTTAGTGTTCTAGGCTCGCGTCTCTAGTACGGTCTAGCCTAGGACCAGCACAGTACCGTCGTTGAGCGTTTATTCAACTTTGCATCTCTGAATTGATTATTGCTGACCCTTTTTGCTACCATACTATAAGTCTTCCCAGCTCCACATACATCTACGTCGTGCGTTTGACTCTCCCTGGCAATCGCTCTATCCAAGCTTTTGAGAGTTTTGACTGCATCGATTGCCGATCACCGCCTGCTGCTGGGTAAGAACTGGTAAGAATTTGAGAGTTGCTTGACGGATTTGTGACTGTCCACCACACCACCACCACCACTTCCTAGTAGTCTGTCGAATCATATTCTTGTGTGTTTCTATTGCTTCTAACCATGGCAGGCTCACAAGCCGACGAGACTGAGTGGGAGAACATGACAAACAAAGCGTTACATGATAAGTTTCAGCAAATGATGAGTGAACAGGTGGAAGATGTGCTAAATAGATTTGAAGAGGCCATGGAGAAGATAGATGGCATTGAGAAGGCATTCGAAACAAAGCTCGATAACAAGTTTAATGAATTGCTCGCGCGTCTACCACCACCACCATCGGCTGCACCTAACGCTCCTCTACAACAACAACAACGACTACCTCCACATCGCGAAACAGCCCTCCGCCGAGCGACCCGTGTCCCTCTTCAGCCTGGCCAAGCTGCTGGTGCTACTGTTGATACTTCTGTGGCTCCTGCTGCTGATGTGGGGGAGGATGATTATGTGGGAGATTACGAGGATGAGTTTGATCAACATCAGAACTACGTGCAACCACCAGCACCACAACCACCAGGTCGTCCACATGCAAATAATGGCAATGTTAGGGCTCCCCCTCAGGTACGAGATCATGACCATCTCCCTAAACTGAAATTGAATATTCCACCATTTGAGGGTAGATATGTTCCTGATATATATCTTACTTGGGATTTAGAAACTGAACAACGATTTACATGTTTACAATATCCTGAGGAGAGACGTGTTTCTGCTGCTGTTTGTGCTTTCACTAGCTTCGCATGTGTTTGTGTTTTACAATATCCTGTTCCAGCTACTTGGGCTGCTTTGAAAACTGCTATGCGTACTCGTTGGGTTCCACCATATTATCAACGTGAATTACTTCAAAAATTGCAGCGCTTAAGACAAGGAAAAAATTCGGTAGAAGAATATTATCAGGAATTACAAACTGGCTTGATTAGATGTGGTATCGTTGAGGAGAATGAAGCTATGCTTGCACGTTTTCTGGGTGGATTAAATAGAGAGATTCAGACCATTCTAGACTATAAGGATTATAATAATATCACTCGTTTATTCCATCTTGCTTGTAAAGCTGAACGTGAAGTGCAGGATCGACAGGCATTGGCGCGAACTAACTTTTCTGCAGGTCGACCTTCATCATGGACACCACGTGCATCATCTACTTCCACACGTTCTGCTACACCGGCACCTCCGTCAGTTGCCACCTCCAACCGTGATACAATAAAGCAGGCACAATCACCACTACCTGCCAAGAGCACACCTTCTGGGCCTGCAAAGAGCTCTTCTTCATCCATGGCATCAATAGGGCAAACACATGATATTATTTGTCGATGTTGCAAGGGTGGAGGTCATTATGCGAGAGAATGCCCATCTAACCGTGTGATGATTGTTACTGAGGATGGTGGGTATGAGTCCGCTAGTGACTATCATGAGGAGACTTTGGCTCTTATTACACATGAAGAACACGGTGGAGATGATTCTGATCATGAGACGCAATACATGGCTGCTGAAGATGCTGACAGGTATGAATGTTCAGCTGCTCAACGTGTTTTGAGTGTGCAGGTTACACAAGCTGAGCAAAATCAGAGGCATAATTTTTTCCATACAAAAGGAGTTGTGAAGGAACGTTCTATTCGCGTCATCATAGATGGAGGTAGCTGCAACAACTTGGCTAGCATGGAGATGGTGGAGAAGCTATCTCTCACCACAAGACCACATCCACATCCTTACTACATCCAATGGTTCAACAACAGCGGCAAGGTTAAGGTAACACGTACTGTTCGTGTGCATTTTAGTATCTCTACATATGCTGATTATGTTGATTGTGATGTGGTACATGTGCAAGCATGTTCCTTATTACTTGGTAGACCATGGCAATTTGATAAAAAAAATCTATACACCATGGTAGAAACAATCAGTATACTCTTGTTCGTAAGGATAAAAGTATTACTTTGCTTCCTATGACTCCTGATTCCATTTTGAAAGATGATATTAATAGAGCTAATAAAGCAAAACAGGAGAAAAATAAGAGTGAAAATCAGATTGTGGCAAAAGAATTTGAGCAACAAATGAAGCCTAATAATTAACCATCTAGTGTTGCTTCTGAAATTAAATTGAAAAGTGCATGTTTACTTGCCACCAAATTTGATATTGATGAGCTAGATTCTAGCAAATCTGTTTGCTATGCTTTTGTGTGCAAAGAGGCACTATTTTCATTCGAGGACGTGCCTTCCTCTTTGCCCCCTATTGTCACTAACATTTTGCAGGAGTTCGCTGACGTCTTCCCACAAGACGTGCCACCGGGATTACCACCTATTCGAGGGATTGAGCATCAAATTGACTTAATTCCCGGTGCATCGCTACCCAACCGTGCACCATACCGTACCAATCCAGAGGAGACGAAGGAGATTATGCGTCAAGTACAGGAGCTGCTCGACAAAGGTTATATACGCGAATCCCTTAGTCCTTGTGATGTTCCTATTATACTAGTGCCTAAAAAGGATGGTACATCGCGTATGTGTGTTGATTGTAGAGGCATTAATATTATTACTATTCGTTATCGTCATCCTATTCCTAGGCTAGATGATATGCTTGACGAATTGAGTGGCTCTACAATATTCTCCAAAGTTGATTTGCGTAGTGGATACCATCAAATTCGTATGAAATTGGGAGATGAATGGAAAACAGCATTTAAAACTAAGTTTGGTTTATATGAGTGGTTAGTCATGCCTTTTGGGTTAACTAATGCGCCTAGTACTTTCATGAGACTAATGAACGAAGTTTTACGTGCTTTCATTGGACGATTTGTGGTAGTCTATTTTGATGATATACTGATTTATAGCAAATCTTTGGAAGAACATTTGGAACATTTACGTGTTGTTTTTAATGCTCTACGTGATGCACGTTTGTTTGGTAACCTTGGGAAGTGCACCTTTTACACCGACCGAGTGTCTTTTCTTGGCTATGTTGTTACTCCACAGGGAATTGAAGTTGATAAAGCCAAGATTGAAGCTATTGAGAGTTGGCCGCAGCCCAAAACGGTCACACAAGTGAGGAGTTTTCTTGGACTCGCTGGTTTCTATAGGCGTTTTGTGAGAGACTTTAGCACCATTGCTGCACCTCTCAATGAGCTTACAAAGAAGGATGTGCCTTTTGTTTGGGGTACCGCACAGGAAGAAGCCTTCACGGTATTGAAAGATAAGTTGACACATGCTCCTTTACTCCAACTTCCTGATTTTAATAAGACTTTTGAGCTTGAATGTGATGCTAGTGGAATTGGATTAGGAGGTGTGTTATTACTAGATGGCAAACCTGTTGCATACTTTTCTGAAAAATTGAGTGGGCCTAGTCTGAACTATTCTACTTATGATAAAGAATTATATGCTCTTGTTCGGACCTTAGAAACATGGCAACATTATTTATGGCCCAAAGAATTTGTTATACATTCTGATCATGAATCTTTGAAACACATTAAAAGCCAAGCTAAACTGAACCGTAGACATGCTAAATGGGTTGAATTCATTGAGACTTTCCCTTATGTCATTAAACACAAGAAGGGTAAAGAAAATGTTATTGCTGATGCATTGTCTCGTCGTTATACTATGCTTTCACAACTTGACTTTAAAATATTTGGTTTGGAGACCATCAAAGATCAATATGTGCATGATGCTGAATTTGAAGATGTATTGCAGAATTGTAAAGAAGGAAGAACATGGAACAAGTTCGTCGTTAATGATGGATTTGTGTTTCGTGCTAACAAGTTATGCATTCCAGCTAGCTCCGTTCGTCTTTTGTTGTTGCAGGAGGCGCATGGGGGAGGACTAATGGGACACTTTGGCGTGAAGAAGACGGAGGATATACTTGCTACACATTTCTTTTGGCCAAAGATGAGATGGGATGTTGAGCGTTTTGTTGCTCGCTGCACTACATGTCAAAAAGCTAAGTCACGACTCAATCCTCATGGTTTATATATGCCTTTGCATGTACCTAGTGTTCCTTGGGAGGATATATCTATGGACTTTTTTTTAGGTTTACCTCGAACAAAGAAGGGGAGGGATAGAATATTTGTTGTCATGAATAGATTCTCGAAAATGGCACACTTTATACCATGTCATAAAAGCGATGATGCTGTTAATGTTGCTGATTTGTTCTTTCGTGAAATTATTCGCTTGCATGGTGTGCCAAATACTATTGTTTCAGATCGTGATACTAAATTTCTTAGCCACTTTTGGAGATGTTTATGGGCTAAGTTGGGGACTAAACTGCTTTTTAGTACTACTTGTCACCCCCAAACTGATGGACAAACTGAAGTAGTCAATAGAACATTGTCTACTATGCTTAGGGCTGTTTTGAAGAATAATAAGAAAATGTGGGAAGAATGCTTGCCTCATATTGAATTTGCTTATAATCGTTCATTGCATTCTACTACTAAGATGTGCCCTTTTGAAATTGTGTATGGTTTCCTACCTCGTGCACCTATTGATTTGTTGCCTCTTCCATCTTCGGAGAAGGTTAATTTTGATGCTAAAGAACGTGTTGAATTGATTTTAAAAATGCATGAGTTAACTAAGGAAAACATTGAGCGTATGAATGCTAAATATAAACTTGCTGGAGATAAGGGTAGAAAACATGTTGTGTTTGCACCTGGAGATCTTATTTGGTTACATTTGCGTAAGGATAGATTTCCTAATTTGCGCAAATCCAAGCTAATGCCACGTGCTGATGCTCCTTTTAAGGTGTTAGAGAAAATAAATGATAATGCATATAAACTTGAGTTGCCTGTAGATTTTGGGGTTAGTCCCACTTTTAACATTGCAGATTTGAAGCCTTATTTGGGTGAGGAAGATGAGCTTCCGTCGAAGACGACTTCATTTCAAGAAGGGGAGGATGATGAGGACATCAATACCATTGTTACACCCATAGCCCCTGCTGCTATACATACTGGACCAATTACTAAAGCTCGCGCACGCCGATTGAATTATCAGGTACTTTCGTTTCTTGGTAATGATTCTAATGTTCATGAGAATATGATGCTGCCTAAATTGGATACATTTGTTTTGCTAACAAATGAAGGGCCTAGCTTGGAGAAGGATGATCATTGGAGCAAGAACAAGGATGGAATTGATGGCATGCGCAAGGGAGACAAGAACAAAGTTTCAAGTGATGATTTCAGGACTTTGAAGCCACCATAATGAGTGCATGAAGCCTTGGACGAAGTATACAAGATGCCACTTCATAATTTTTGTCCAGAGGCTATTCTAGGTGCTGCGTCACCTTCTTTTTGGGCCAGGCCCATGTAATTTCGAAATACTTCAATATAGGCTGTTTTTAGAGTCCATATGTGTGGGGAAACAAGAGTTAGGGTGGGTTTCGGACCCCTCCTCCAAGGGCCACGAAATTCCCCCCTCTTCCTGCATATATATAGCCCCTAGGGCATCGTTTAGACTTTGGGTTTTGTTTAGATCAAAAGTTCGCCATAGCTGCAACTTCGCGTACTTCGTTTGTGTTCAACGACCAGACCAAGGTGTCACAGAACCCCACCTTCATTAATAAAGCTTTCCTCTTATATTCGCAATATCCAGATTGCAATCTTAGTTTCTTGCTTGTTCTTCGTTTGCTCGCAGGAAACAGGCCCTCGTGGTCAGGTTGATCGTGCTCCGCGCGTGGTCAATAACCCTCGGAAGTTGGTTTAGCGATTGCTAAGGCGCGACGTCTCGCACGTTCGTAGTCGCATCGTCAAGGTTGACTCCCACAGAAACGATAGCCACCATCTCATGGAAACATCGGGACACCTTTGCCTCTATCATAGTCGATCACAGCGGCATCAGTGGCAGTCTCGGGGTCTACCGGAGAGAAGAAGGGGGGAGAAACAGTAAATAATAGCAAGCAAGAGCATAACAGGTCAAAAGGAAGAGCTAGACATGTTCTAACGCGGTGCTACACGATACCGGCGAAGGGGGAGAACATCCGGGAATGTTTTCCTGAAGTTTGCATTTTTCGAACAGATGAAATGGAGGGGGGCGGTTGCAGGTTCGCTATGCTAGGGACGTGTGGCAGACAAATGGGCTGCGTATTCGGATTCGTCTCGTCGTTCTGAGAAACTTTGATGTACAAAGTATTTTCATCCGAGCTATGGTTTATTTTATATGCATTTTCAAAGATTAAAACATTTTCTAAATTTTCTTATTTAAATTATTTCAAAAACATTAAATAGCTAAATTGCTATGGGTAAACGGAAGTGTACCCAGCAACATGCACATGCAGCTGATAGTGGGGTCCAGGGGGGTACTGAGTCAACATGGTCAACAGTCAACTATTGACCAGTCAAAAGGTTGAATGGGGTCCACCTGTCATTGACACATCTAGCTAATTAGATGATTTAGTGGGCTAACTAATTAGTTAGTTTAACTAAACCAATTTAATTAAGTTAATTAATTGATTAATTAACTAATTAATTAAATATTATTATTTTTAAAAATTAATATATATTTTCAATCTTTAATCTTTTTTTTGGATAGGGGCGTGGGCCCCTGTGGTCAGCTGCCTAGAAGGCTTTGGCGGGCGACGGGCGTAACGGGCAGCTGCCCGTGGCCGAGGAGCGCTATGACCGAGCGCGGGGCGAGGCCAGCGGGGGCGCCGACGCGGTGCGACCATGGGGCCACGGCCGAGAGGAGGGGACGGGATGGCGCGGGGCCAGCAACACCGCCGGGCGGCGCCAGCGGAGGGCGGCCATAGGCGAGGCGAGCGCGGCATGGGGAGGAGCTGCGGGCTCGGCTGCGAGCAGTGCCGAGGCGGATGCAATGAGCGCGAGCTCCAGTGAGTTCGGCCACAGCAACGTACGACGTCAACGACGACGGATCCACACGAAGGAGGAGGGGGATCGACGGAGGGGCTCACCAGCCTTGTAGTAGTGCAAACGCGTGCTCAGGGAGGGCCGTAGTCGCGGAGCGACGACGCGTGCCAGCGACGGGGACGGCGAGGCGACGACGTCCAGCTCGGGGAGGAAATAGCGCGAGGGAGAGGCGGGGACGGCGCGGTCCGGTGCGACGGGGGCGGATCTGGGGCGAGGTGGCGGCGGGACGCGCCGGGCAGCTGCGTCGGGAGCGAGCGGCGTGCGCCCCCCCCCCCGATCCAGATCGGGGGAGGGAACCATGCGAGAGAGAGAGTGGGGATCGGGGGAAGTGGATCGTGTCGGTGGGCTAGGGTTCCCATGGTGGGGGGGTTAAGGGAGTGAGGGGGGCGGCTGGGGCGGCCAGCTGGGTTGGGCCGGTTGGCCGAGGCCCAGATGGGCAGGGGGGTTGTGGCCCCTTTTATTTTATTTCTTTTATTTAGTTTATTCCTTTTTGCTTTCACTGATTTTAGAGCATCTAAACATCCTATAAACTTTTGGTTTCTCCACCAATATTACCAAATGATTAATTGTAACAACTTGGACATTTTAGTTAGCAGGTTTGACAAAATTTGAATTTTGACTTTAAACTCAGTTTTGATTTTGAGTTGCGACTTGGACCAAGCAAAGATTAGCAACAGTAACAGTGGTGATGTGGCACCATTAGCATGAGATTACTGTAGCATAATTATCTGGGCGTTACAATTCTCCTCCACTACAAGAAATCTCGTCCCGAGATTTAGGAGGTAGAAGGAAAAAGTTTGGGGTATTCATCACGCAGGAGATCCTCGCGTTCCCAAGTGGCTTCGTCTTCAGAGTGATGAGACCACTGGACCTTGAGGAACTTGATCGCCTTCTACGTGTGCGGCGTTCAGCTTGGTCGAGAATGCGGACTGGAAGCCCTTTATAGGAGAGGTCTTGTTGCAATTCAAGCACTTCATGATCCACTGCTCGGATTGGGTCCTTGAAGTAGCAGCAGAGTTGAGACACGTGGAACACGTCGTGAACCTGAGAAAGGTTCGATGGCAGCTCCAGTTGGTATGCCACTTTTCCACGCCTCTCGAGAATAGTGAAAGGACCAATATAGCGAGGAGCTAGCTTGCCCTTGATCCCGAAGTGGTGTGCACCCTTCATTGGTGTGACTCGAAGATAGTCCTTTTCACCAGGTTGATAGACCATGTCTTTATGATGACGGTCATAA
The DNA here is from genome assembly GCA_032464435.1 of Aegilops umbellulata. NCBI lineage: Eukaryota > Viridiplantae > Streptophyta > Magnoliopsida > Poales > Poaceae > Aegilops > Aegilops umbellulata. The sequence goes on along the minus strand of CP136058.1, from coordinate 203,190,091 downwards.
TTACTCTTTTGACATGACTGAGCAGTCTTGAGATTCTCGCGAATGACGCGGACTTGTTCTTCGGCGTGTTGGATAATATCCAGACCGAAGAGTGGACGTTCCCTAGTTTCTGACCAGTTCAGAGGGGTTTGACACTTTCGTCCATATAACACTTCGAAGGGAGCCATCTTCAGACTAGCTTGATAGCTATTGTTGTAAGAGAACTCAGCATATGGGAGAGATTCCTCCCATTTCTTGCCGAAGGAAATGACACAAGCTCGAAGCATGTCTTTGAGAACTTTATTGACGCGTTCAACTCATCCCTGAGACTGAGGGTGAAAAGCAATGCTGAAAGATAGATGAGTTCCCATAGCTTCTTGGAAACTTGCCCAAAATCTTGAAGTGAATAAGCTGCCACGGTCTGAGCTAATTACCAATGGAATACCGTGGAGTGAAACAATCCTGGACATATAGAGAGTTGCCAGCTGACTAGCAGTGATCGTCTCTTTGACGGCCAGAAAATGTGCAACTTTGGAAAGCCGGTTAATGACGACAAGTATAGCATCATTACCCTTCTGCGATTTGGGAAAACCAGTAACAAAGTCCATTTCAACATGGTCCCATTTCCATTCAGGAATAGAGATAGGTTGCAGAGTTCCAGCAGGCCTTTGATGTTCTGCTTTGATACGACGGCAAACGTCACATTCAGAAACATAACGAGCAATGTCTTGCTTCATATTTGACCACCAGAATCTCTGTCGAATGTCTTGGTACATCTTGGTACTACCGGGATGAATAGACAAAGGAGTGTCATGAGCTTCTTTCATAACTTCCCGAGTCATATCCAGGTTGTCTTTTGAAGGAACCAGTAGGCGACCTTTAAAGAACAAGGTGCCATCATCTTCAACAGTGAAGAATGAGGGCCTTCCTTCTGCGAGGTAGCACTTAATCTTCTCAACTTGAGATTCATACTTCTGCAGTCTCTTGATGCTCTCCACGAGATCTAGTTCGACAACCAGGGTATTGAGGGAACCCTGGGGAATAACACGGAGGTTCATCTTGCGAAACTCCTTAGGAGGGGGAGTGAGTGCACCCGGAGGAACAATATGGAGGTTCAGCTTTCTGAATTCTTCAACAAGCGAGGGCTGAACTTTGCAAACCTCGAGATGGTTGCAATATGACTTGCGGCTCAAGGCATCAGCCATTACATTAGCCTTGCCTAGTGTATAGGAAATACCCATGTTAAAGTCTGCTACGATATCCATCCATCTCTGCTGACGGAGGTTCAAATCTGGCCAAGTAAATAGGTACTTCAGACTTTGGTGGTCGGTGAAGATCTCGCAACGATTACCAAGAAGGTAATGTCGCCACTGTTTTAGTGCATGTATGACAGCAGCAAGCTCGAGGTCATAAACTGGGTAGTTCTCTTCGTGAGGGCGTAATTGACGAGAGGCATAGGCAATCACTCTGCGATCTTGCATTAGGACACAGCCTAATCCTTGTCGTGAAGCGTCGTAGTAAATGACGAAATCCTTCTTAGTATCCGGAGGAGCAAGCAATGGGGCAGAAGTCAGCTTGTCTTTGAGTGCTTGGAAACTTTCCTGACACTTTTCTGTCCACTCGAACTTGATGCCCTTGTGAAGCAAACCAGTCAGGGGCTCGGCGATCTTGGAGAAGTTCTCGACAAATCAACGGCAATAGCTGGCGAGTCCGAGAAAACCTCTAACTTGTTTGACATTCTTCGGAGGAGTCCAATCGAGAATAGCCTGAACTCGCTCTGGGTTGACGGCAATACCATCCTTGGAGATGACATGCCCAAGGTAGGTCACTTCGGGTAGCTAGAATTCACACTTGGAATACTTAGCATATAGTTGATGTTCTCGAAGCTTTTCCATAACAAGTCGAAGATGATCAACATGTTCTTCTTTGTTCTTGGAATATACAAGGATATCATCCAGATAAACCACGACGAACTTGTCGAGGTATTCCATGAATATATAGTTCATCAGACGAGAGAATGTCGCTGGAGCATTGGTCAAGCCGAAAGACATGACGATGTACTCGTATGAACCATAGCGAGTCACGAAAGCAGTCTTGGGAATATCCTCTTCACGAACCCGGATCTGGTGGTAACCCAACCTCAAATCAAGTTTAGAGAATACCGAGGAACCAGCAAGTTGATCATACAGATCGTTGATTCTGGGAAGCGAATACTTGTTCTGAATTGTTGCCTGGTTGATAGGTCGGTAATCTTGGACCAAACGATTTGTACCATGCTTATTCTTGACAAAGAGAGAAGGTGCTCCCCAAGCAGAGGAACTAGGACGTATGAATCCCTTGTGAAGAGATTTGTCGATTTCCTCCTTAAGTTCAAGGAGTTCATGTGGCGGCATCTTGTAGGGTCGCTTGGCAATAGGAGTTGTGCCCGGTTTCAAGTCTATGAAGAATTCAACAACTCTAGCAGGGGGTATTCCTGGAAGTTCTTCTGGGAAGACATCTTTGAATTCACGAAAAACTGGAATGTTCTCTATTCCCTCAAGAGGTGAAGCTTTCAATGCATTCAGAACATATATCTGATTCTCGGCATCCTGAGCTGCTCGGGCTGAGTATTGGACTGTCTGGCCAGAAGGGTGAGTGAGCTGGACTGTCTTGGTAGCTCATTCAATCAAAGCATTATGGGCGCTCAACCATTCCATACCAAGAATTATCTATGTTGGAAGGTCCAAGTACAATGAGAGAAGCCGGTAAAAGTAGACCTCCAATCTCGATTTAGTTGCGAGGGCATAACATTGTGGTTTGCCACTTGGATCCCGGAGATTGGATCGCTAAAGGAGTGGGCAAATTTTCCATATCTAACCCATGCAACTTAGCAAATTGTTGGGACACAAAAGCGTGTGATGCTCCTGAATCAAAGAGAACAGAAGGTGGCACTGAATTAACGCAGAGGGTACCCATCACAATTTTTGGGGACTCACGAGCTTCTTCAATCTTGACATGGGTGACTTGACCACAACTCATGGCAGGCGTCCTGGCACTACCTCTTCTGGAATGACGGTTTCGGCTGCTCTTCTTACAACCAACAGGAGGACATGATGCATTCTGCGGCTGACCCTGGTGACAATCGAGGGTAAGGTGTCCTGATTGTCCACCCTGAATCGTTAGTTGTCTCGGCGGCGGAGGCAGGCGAGGTGCAACATAAGACAGCCTTGGTGTTGGAGCAGGTCGATGTGGAACATTGTGTGGGATCCAGACTCGACGTTTCTGAGCAGGCTGACTCGAGGGTGAGCCAACATCTCGAGCACGCTTGAGCGATTCCTGGTACTCGGTCAGACCAGTTTCGGCTCGGAAAGCTTGGCTGACAAGCGTCGCAAAGTCTGCGCAATCATGAGCAACCAATGCGAGCTTTATATCGGGACGCGGTCCTTCACGGAATTTCTCCTGCATGCGAGCATCAGTACATACGTCATCCACGGCATAGCGAGATAATTCAAGGAATTTCCTCTGATATTCATCCACAGTCATTGTGCCCTATGAGAGCTTTTGAAACTCCTTCTTCTTTGGGTCCATCATACCTTGGGGAATGTGTCGTGCAGGGAAGGCTAACTGAAATTCCTGCCAAGTGGTTATAGTCTCTGTAGGCAGCATACCCCTGCGGCTTTCCCACCATTGAGCAGCTGGACCCTTCAAGTGAAATGTCGCAAAGGTGACATAACTGGCAGGGACAATATTAGCTGACTCCATCTCAAACATGATGTCACAAAGCCAATCATCAGCATCCATAGGATTGGTGGAGTTGCGGAAAATGGACGGGTTGAGGTGCACAAATTCTGGCAGTGTTATTAGAGCAGGCTGTTGACAAGCATTCTGGTTCGGGAACTGGGCCATTACCCCCATCATAAACTGACGATTCAGCTCACACTGCTGCATCATTGCAGCAATATAGGGTGGAGGTGGAGGATCGTCAGCCATCCTGCTAGAAACATCAGGGAGCAGTTTAACAAGGGTTGGAGCAGGTGTATGGAGTCATTCATGATGTAACTTGAACAATGAGCAAAGGCACAGTACATACAAAGCAGTAGTCATTGAAGACATACATATACATATACAGAGCCATTTACACGTCGTTAGAATGAGTTCGGACAAGAGAATCATCCTAGACATACTAGGCGGCACGCTGGCACGCGATGGATGGATACAACAACGAGACATAGCAAAGGCTACATCAACGTCGGAGAAAACCATTAGAGCAAGGAATCTGCAGGGGACGACACAATGTGCCCTCGATAAAAGGTTCCTGCGGCCCGTGAACAATGTGAAGCAGATCCTAGCCCTCAATTCAAGAAAGGCGTAAGACGAATCTCCGGATGGATGTGATCACGAGATCCTATTGTTAGAGTTAGCAAAATCATTTAATCCGAATAGAAAAGAGATGAGAGTCCCAGAGTAAAGGTCGAGGAGTAAAAGATCCTAATACCACCCAATTGGCGATGTGGGGCCGTAAGCCTCACAGCCATGTTAGTAAATCAGTTTTTCAAATACTAGACTCAACTTCGGCCAAGGAGTTGGAAAGGGGATTCCTATAGGCAGTCGGCTCTCATACCAACTTGTGATGCCCCCGATTCGACCATACACTAATCATGCACGCAAATGTGTACGACCAAGATCAGGGACTCACGGGAAGATATCACAACACAACTCTAGACACAAATAAAATAATACAAGCTTTATATTACAAACCAGGGGCCTCGAGGGCTTGAATACAAGCTCGATACACAAGAGTCAGCGGAAGCAACAATATCTGATTACAGACATAAGTTAGACAAGAATACCTTAAGAAGGCTAGCACAAAATCATCGATCGAAGAGGCAAGGCCTCCTGCCTGGGACCTCCTAACTACACCTAGTCGTCAGCGGTCTCCATGTAGCAGAATTCATTGGCGGTGGCATCTGGCTCCAGGGATCCACCATCTGGTTGCATCAACCGGAAAGAAGAAGGAAGGGGGAAAAGGGGTAGCAAAGCAACCGTGAGTACTCATCCAAAGTACTCGCAAGCATCAGATCTATTCTAAGTATGCATTGGTATCAAATTGAACGGTTGTATCTGTGGACTGAACTGCAGAATGCCAGAATAGAGGGGAAGGCCTAGCCTATCGAAGACTAGCATCTTTAAGCAGCTCTAAGCATCTTGCAGCAGTAGAAGAGTAAAGAATAGCAGTTTATATTTAACAAACATGTTGTAGTAACAACGCCCAGAGATCCTTCCTCGACTCCCTACGAGAAAGCAATCTCGGAGCCACATATCCATCACATATCACAAGTATCCATTTCTAGTTATATAAGATCCGGATACAAGTCTGAACGTCCAATACCGTGGACACGGTATTCGAATATATATCTTCCCTGCAGGGGTGCACCACGTTACCCAACACGCTCGATCACTCTGTCTGGACACACCTTTCTGGGGTCAATGCCCGGCCTCGGAAGATCAACACATCGCAGCCCTACCTAGGCTCAGCAGAGAGGTCCCCGCCGGTCTACATCCTAAGTGCCCCGGGGTCTTGGGCCCATCACCCGTTGCACTCTGGGTCGTTGCACGGAGGGTTAATACCAGCACCGCCTCGGATGGCCAGTATGATCCGACCGTGCCGCAGTGCTGAACTGGACGTCTGACAAAGCTTCGGCTGATACTGCGACATCGAGGCCCATATCTATTCTCGTGTGGTGGTTAGTGCGTAATGGCCAAAGGCCAACTCAGAACAAATACCCAAAGCTGTTAGTGCATTGGGGGCTCGCGGAGACGAGCAGAGACTCATGATAATGTGACCCCATCGCCCCGTCTCATGGACTTACGGCAAGGGCCCAGACTGCCCGGTCGTGCCGTGTAGAAACCTCGCGGGTGCTCAACGAGCCTGCCCGACTTTCACATCAACTCGCGGGTACCCCTCAGGGCCGACCCGACTTCAACAAAGGTCTCAAGTAAGGTCCCGATAACCGTGTGTCCGAACATCAATGGAAAAACCCGAGGAATCACCCCCGATGGATTCCACTCAATGTAATCATCAAGGTGAACGTAAGAGGGACCACCCTCAAGGTTCACACTTGAGGTGTTGCATGACAGAGCCGTATCGGGAATGGTGAAAGAGAAATCACCCTCGATGACCACGACTGAATAGCTACACTACATAATTATCATCAGAAGTGCGTTATGAGGGATCACCCTCGGCACTCAATAGTAGCTCTGCAGAGTCGAGCAACAAAAGGGGCGTGATGTGATGTGAGGTGTCGGGCTCTGGTCGTCGATCACGTTGATCGAGTCGTCGATGATGAAGCAGGGGCAATAAGGACAAGGTGGGGTCACTGATGGATCACTTTCCAACCAATACTAAGCAGTTTAGGATAAGCAGGTAGGTAACAATAAGTAGGTTACAAAAGCAGGCTATGCATCAGAATAGGAGGAATCAATAACAGTAGCAAAACCTAATGCAAGCATGAGAGAATGGAATGGGCGATATCGGGATGATCAAAGGGGGGGCTTGCCTGGAAGCTCTGGTGAACGGGAAGAAGGGGTCGTCGTCGACGTAGTCGATCACAGCGGCATCAGCGGCAGTCTCAAGGTCTACTAGAGAGAAGAAGGGGGGAGAAACAGTAAATACATAGCAAGCAAGAGCATCACGATACCGGCGAAGGGGGAGAATATCCGGGAATGTTTTCCCGAAGTTTGCATTTTTCGAACAGATTTAATGGAGGGGGACGGTTGCAGGTTCGCGATGCTAGGGACGTCTGGCATATGAACGGGCTGCGTATTCGGATTCGTCTCGTCGTTCTGAGCAACTTTGATGTACAAAGTATTTCCATCCGAGCTACGGTTTATTTTATATGGATTTTCAAAGATTAAAACATTTTTCTGAATTTTCTGGTTTTAAATTATTTCAAAAACATTAAATAGCTAAATTGCTATGGGTACACAGAAGTGTACCCAGCAACAGGCACATGCAGCTGATAGTGGGGTCCAGGGGGGTGCTGAGTTAACATGGTCAACAGTCAACTATTGACCAGTCAAAAGGATGACTGGGGTCCACCTGTCATTGACACATCTAGCTAATTAGATGATTTAGTGGGCTAACTGATTAGTTAGTTTAACTAAACCAATTTAATTAAGTTAATTAATTGATTAATTAACTAACTAATTAAATATTATTATTTTTAAAACTTAATATTTTTTTAATCTTTAATATTTTTTTGGACAGGGGCGTGGGCCCCTGTGGTCAGCTGCCCAGAAGGCTTTAGCGGGCGCCCGTGCCTGAGGGGCGCTATGCCCGGGCGCGGGGCGAGGCCAGCGGGGGCGCCGACGCGGCGCGGCCAGGGGGCCACGGCCGGGAGGAGGGGACGGGACGGCGCGGGGCCGGCAACACCGCCGGGCGGCGCGGGCGGAGGGTGGCCAGAGGCAAGGCGGGCGCAGCGTGGGGAGGAGCTGCGGGCTCGGCTGCGAGCGGCGCCGAGGCGGATGCGGTGAGCGCGAGCTCCAGTGAGCTCGGCCACGGCGACGTACGACGTCAACGGAGACGGATCCACGCGAAGGAGGAGGGGGATCGACGGAGGGGCTCACCAGCCCTGTAGTGGTGCAAACGCGTGCTCGGGGAGGGCCGTAGTCGCGGGGCGATGGTGCGCGCCGGCGACGGGGACGGCGAGGCGACGACGTCCAGCTCGGGGAGGAAATAGCGTGAGGGAGAGGTGGGGACGGCGCAGTCCGGTGCGACGGGGGCGGTTCTGGGGCGAGGTGGCGGTGGGACGCGCAGGGCCGCACCATCGGGAGCGAGCGGCGTGCGCCTCCCGATCCAGATCGGGGGGAGGGAACTGTGCGAGAGATAGAGTGGGGATCAGGGGAAGTGGATCGTGTCAGTGGGCTAGGGTTCCCATGGTGGGGGGTTAAGGGAGTGAGGGGGGCGGCTGGGCCAGCCAGCTGGGTTGGGCCGGTTGGCCGAGGCCCAGATGGGTAGGGGGGTTGTGGCCCCTTTTATTTTATTTCTTTTATTTAGTTTATTCCTTTTTGCTTTCATATACTTTAGAGCATCTAAACATCCTATAAAGTTTTGGTTTCTCTACCAATATTACCAAATGATTAATTGTAACAACTTGGACATTTTAGTTAGCAGGTTTGACAAAATTTGAATTTTGGCTTTAAACTCAGTTTTGATTTTGAGTTGCGATTTGGACCAAGCAAAGATTAGCAACAGTAACAGTGGTGACATGGCACCATTAGCATGAGATTACTGTAGCATAATTATCCGGGCATTACATTTTGGTGCTGTCCTATGGTGCCCTTCGTGTCGCGCAAACGTGAGGGATCTCTGCTGTAGGGTGTTGCAATACGTTCATGATTCGCTTATGGTGGGTGGTGTGAGTGACAGAAGCACAGGCCCGAGTAAGTGGGTTGTTGTGTATGGGAGTATAGAGAACTTGATACTTAATGCTACGGCTAGGTTTTACCTTAATGATCTTTGGTAGTTGCGGATGCTTCCTAGAGTTCCAATCATAAGTGCATATGATCCAAGTAGAGAAAGTATGTTAGCTCATGCCTCTCCCTCATATAAAATTGCAATAATGATCACCGGTCTCATTATCGATCACCTAGGGACAAATGGCTTTCTTGTGTGACAAAAGCTATCTACTTTTATTATCTTGCAATTTATTCGTAGTTTTATTCTTGCAAAGCACTCCTAGTTTTATTCTTGTTCTAGGTAATGCAAACGTTAAGTGTGCATAGAGTTGTACCGGTGGTCGATAGAACTTGAGGGAATATTTGCTCTGCCTTTAGCTCCATGTTAGGTTCGACACTCTTATTTATCAAAAAAGGCTACAAATGATTCCCTATACTTGTGGGTTATCACTGCTCCACCTTCCTCACCCAGCCCGATGGAACAAGTTCTCGTTCCAACCTCTTGCGTGGTTCAGCAACTTGCCACTCCAAACCAGCTTGCAGAGGAGTGGCGAATTGCTCCAGGCAGGCATGCGGGGGAGCACGATGGAACAGGCACCGTGGCTGCCATATACAAGGCCATATGTCGTGCCATCCACCGTTAACATTGTTTGAACTGCGTCGTGTCGATGGAGAAGAAGACGACTACACGGAGATCGACGAGTCGGCGGCCAGCGCGTCTGCGGCCACCGCCAACATCAAGGAGATGAAGGAAATATGCCCTAGAGGCAATAATAAAGTTATTATTTATTTCCTTATATCATGACAAATGTTTATTATTCATGCTAGAATTGTATTAACTGGAAACATAATACATGTGTGAATACATAGACAAACAGAATGTCACTAGTATGCCTCTACTTGACTAGCTCATTAATCAAAGATGGTTATGTTTCCTAACCATGAACAAAGAGTTGTTATTTGATTAACGAGATCACATCATTAGTTGAATGATCTGATTGACATGACCCATTCCATTAGCATAGCACCCGATCGTTTAGTATGTTGCTATTGCTTTTATCCATGACTTATACATGTTCCTTTAACTATGAGAATATGCAACTCCCATTTACCGTAGGGACACTTTGTGTGCTACCAAACGTCACAACGTAACTGGGTGATTATAAAGGTGCTCTACAAGTGTCTCCGAAGGTACATGTTGAGTTGGCATATTTCGAGATTAGGATTTGTCACTCCGATTGTCGGAGAGGTATCTCAGGGCCTTCTCGGTAATGCACATCACATAAAGCCTTGCAAGCATTGCAACCAATGAGTTAGTTGCGAGATGATGTATTACGGAACGAGAAAAGAGACTTGCCGGTAACGAGATTGAACTAGGTATTGGATACCGACGATCGAATCTCGGGCAAGTAACATACCGATGACAAAGGGAACAACGTATGTTGTTATGCGGTCTGACCGATAAAGATCTTCGTAGAATATGTAGGAGCCAATATGGGCATCCAGGTCCCGCTGTTGGTTATTGACCGGAAACGTGTCTCGGTCATGTCTACATTGTTCTCGAACCGTAGGGTCCGCACGCTTAAGGTTACGATGACAGTTATTATGAGTTTATGCATTTTGATGTACCGAAGGTGTTCGGAGTCCCGGATGTGATCACGGACATGACGAGGAGTCTCGAAATGGTCGAGACGTAAAGAATGATATATTGGAAGCCTATGTTTGGACATCGGATGCATTCCAGGTAAAATCAGGATTTTACCGGAATACCGGGAAGGTTACCGGAACCCCCCGGGAGCATAATGGGCCAACATGGGCCTTGGAGGAGAAGTGAGAGGGCAGCCCTAGGGGCTGCGCGCCTCCCCCCTTCCCCTAGTCCTATTAGGACTAGGAGAGGTGGGCGCCCCCTTTCCTTCTCTCTCCCCCTTGGAGAATCCTAGTCCAACTAGGATTGGGGGGGGGGGGGGAATCCTACTCCCAGAGGGAGTAGGACTCCTCCTGCGCCTCCCTCCTTTGGCCGGCCAGCCTCCCCCCCTTCATCCTTTATATACGGGGGCAGGGGACACCCCAAGACACACAAGTTGATCTACGGATCGTTCCTTAGCCGTGTGCGGTGCCCCCTTCCACCAAATTCCACCTCGATTATATCGTTGCAGTGCTTAGGCAAAGCCCTGCGCCGGTAACACATCAAGATCGTCACCACGCCGTCGTGCTGACGGAACTCTTCCTCGACGCTTTGCTGGATCGGAGCCCGGGGATCGTCATCGAGCTGAACATGTGCCAAGAACTCGGAGGTGCCGGAGTAACGGTGCTGTGATCGGTTGGATCGCGAGGAGAACGTACGACTACTTCCTCTACGTACGACTACTTCCTCTACGTTGTGTCAACGCTTCCGCTTCGGTCTACGAGGGTACGTAGACAAACACTCTCCCCTCTCGTTGCTGTGCATCACCATGATCCTGCGTGTGCGTAGGAAAAATTTTGAAATTACTACGTTCCCCAACAGTGGCATCCGAGCCTAGGTTTTTATGGTATGATGTTATTTGCACGAGTAGAACACAAGTGAGTTGTGGACGATACAAGTCATACTGCCTACCAGCATGTCATACTTTGGTTCAGCGGTATTGTTGGACGAGACGATCCGGACCAACCTTACGCGTACGCTTACGCGAGACCGGTTCCCTCGACGTGCTTTGCACATAGATGGCTTGCGGAAGACTGTCTCTCCAACTTTAGTTGAACCGAGTGTGGCTATGCCCGGTCCTTGAGAAGGTTAAAACGGAGTCTATTTGACAAACTATCGTTGTGGTTTTGATGCGTAGGTAAGATGAGTTCTTGCTTAAGCTCGTAGCAGCCACGTAAAAATTGCAACAACAAAGTAGAGGACGTCTAACTTGTTTTTGCAGGGCATGTTGTGATGTGATATGGTCAAGACATGATGCTAAATTTTATTGTATGAGATGATCATGTTTTGTAACCGAGTTATCGGCAACTGGCAGGAGCCATATGGTTGTCGCTTTATTGTATGCAATGCAATCGCGATGTAATGCTTTACTTTATTACTAAGCGGTAGTGATAGTCGTGGAAGCATAAGATTGGCGAGACGACAACGATGCTGCGATGAAGATCAAGGTGTCGCGCCAGTGACGATGGTGATCATGACGGTGCTGCGGAGATGGAGATCACAAGCACAAGATGATGATGGCCATATCATATCACTTATATTGATTGCATGTGATGTTTATCTTCTTATGCATCTTATCTTGCTTTGATTGACGGTAGCATTATAAGATGATCTCTCACTAAATTATCAAGAAGTGTTCTCCCTGAGTATGCACCGTTGCGAAAGTTCTTCGTGCTGAGACACCACGTGATGATCGGGTGTGATAGGCTCTACGTTCAAATACAACGGGTGCAAAACAGTTGCACACGCGGAATACTCAGGTTTAACTTGACGAGCCTAGCATATACAGATATGGCCTCGGAACACAGAGACCGAAAGGTCGAGCGTGAATCATATAGTAGATATGATCAACATAAGATGTTCACCATTGAAACTACTCCATCTCACGTGATGATCGGACATGGTTTAGTTGATTTGGATCACGTGATCACTTAGAGGATTAGAGGGATGTCTATCTAAGTAGGAGTTCTTAAGTAATATGATTAATTGAACTTAAATTTATCATGAACTTAGTCCTGGTAGTATTAGCATATCTATGTTGTAGATCAATAGCTCGCGTTGTTGCTTCCCTGTGTTTATTTTGATATGTTCCTAGAGAAAATTGTGTTGAAAAATGTTAGTAGCAATGATGCGGATTGGATCCGTGATCTGAGGTTTATCCTCATTGCTGCACAGAAGAATTATGTCCTTGATGCACCGCTAGGTGACGGACCTATTGCAGGAGCAGATGCAGACATTATGAACGTTTTGCTAGCTCAATATGATGACTACTTAATAGTTTAGTGCACCATGCTTAAACGGCTTAGAATCGGGACTTCAAAGACGTTTTGAACGTCATGGACCATATGAGATGTTCCAGGAGTTGAAGTTAATATTTCAAGCAAATACCCGAGTTGAGAGATATGAAGTCTCCAACAAGTTCTATAGCTAAAAGATGGAGGAGAATCGCTCAACTAGTGAGCATGTGCTCAAATTGTCTGAGTACTACAATCGCTTGAATCAAGTGGGAGTTAATCTTCCAGATAAGATAGTGATTGACAGAATTCTCTAGTCACCATCACCAAGTTGGTAGAACTTCGTGATGAACTATAATATGCAAGGGATAACGGAAAAATATTCCCAAGCTCTTCGCAATACTAAAATCGGCGAAGGTAGAAATCAAAGAAAAACATCAAGTGTTGATGGTTGACAAGATCACTAGTTTCAAGAAAAGGGCAAAAGGAAAGAAGGGGAACTTCAAGAAGAACGGCAAGCAAGTTGCTGCTCAAGTGAAAAAAGCCCAAGTCTGGTCCTAAGCCTGAGACTAAGTGCTTCTACTGCAAAGGGACTGGTCACTGGAAGCGGAACTACCCCAAGTGATTGGCGGATAAGAAGGATGGCAAAGTGAACATAAGTATATTTGATATACATGTTATTGATGTGTACTTTACTAGTGTTCATAGCAACCCCTCAGTATTTGGTACTAGTTCAAGTTGCTAAGATTAGTAACTCGAAACGGGAGTTGCAGAATGAACAAAGACTAGTTAAAGGGCAAGGTGACGATGTGTGTTGGAAGTGGTTCCAAGATTGATATGATCATCATCACACACTCCCTATACTTTCGGGATTAGTGTTGAAACTAAATAAGTGTTATTTGGTGTTTGCATTGAGCATGAATATGATTTGATCATGTTAATTGCAATACAGTTATTCATTTAAGTTAGAGAACAATTGTTGTTCTGTTTACATGAATAAAACCTTCTATGGTCATACACACCAATGAAAATTAGTTCATTGGATCTCGATCGTAGTGATACACATATTCATAATATTGAAACCAAAAGATGCGAAGTTAATAATGATAGTGCAACCTATTTGTGGCACTGCCGTTTAGGTCATATTGGTGTAAAACGCATGAAGAAACTCCATGCTGATGGGATTTTGGAATCACTTGATTATGAATCACTTGATGCTTGCGAACCATGCCTCTTGGGCAAGATGACTAAAACGCCGTTCTCCGGAACAATGGAGCAAGCAACAGATTTGTTGGAAATCATACATACTAATGTATGTGGTCCGATGAAATATTAAGGCTCGCGACAAGTATCATTATTTTCAGAACTTCACAGATGATTTAAGCAGATATGGGTATATCTACTTAATGAAACATAAGTCTGAAACGTTTGAAAAGTTCAAAGAATTTCAGAGTGAAGTGGATAATCATCGTAACAAGAAAATAAAAAATTTCTACGATATGATCGCAGAGGTAAAATATTTGAGTTACGAGTTTTGGCCTTCAGTTAAAACCGTGTGGAATAGTTTCACAAATTCATGCCACCTGGAACACCACAGCATAATGGTGTGTCCGAACGTCATAACCGTACTTTATTGGATATAGTACAATCTATGATGTTTCTTACCGATTTACCAATATCGTTTTGGGATCATGCATTAGAGACAGCTGCATTCACGTTAAAAGGGGCACCATCTAAGTCCGTTGAGACGACACAATATGAACTGTGGTTTAGCAAGAAACCAAAGTTGTCGTTTCTTAAAGTTTGGGGTTGTGATGCTTATATGGAAAAGTTTCATCCTGATAAGCTCAAACCCAAATCGGAGAAATATGTCTTCATAGGATACCCAAAGGAAATTGTTGGGTACACCTTCTATCATAGATCCAAAGGCAAGACATTTGTTGCTGAGAATGGATCCTTTCTAGAGAAGGAGATTCTCTCGAAAGAAGTGAGTGGGAGGAAAGTAAAAACTTGATAAGGTAATTGTACCTTCTCCCTTATTGGAAAGTAGTTCATCACAGAAATCTGTTCTTGTGACTACTACACCAATGAGTAAGGAAGCTAATGATGATGATCATGTAACTTCAAGATCAAGTTACTACCGAATCTCGTAAGTAAACTAGAGTGAGATCCGCACCAGAGTGGTACGGTAATCCTGTTCTGGAAGTCATGTTACTAGACCATGACGAACTTGCGAACTATGAGGAAGCGATGATGAGCCCAGATTCCGCAAAATGGTTAGAGGCCATAAAATCTGAGATATGATCCATGTATGAGAACAAAGTATGGACTTTGATGGATTTGCCCAATGATCGGCAAGCCAAAGAAAATAAATGGATCTTGAAGAGGAAGACGGACACTGATAGTAGTGTTACTATCTACAAAGCTAGAATTGTCGCAAAAGGTTTTCGACAAGTTCAAGGTGTTGACTATGATGAGAGTTTCTCACTCGTATCTATGCTTAAGTCTGTCCGAATCATGTTAGCAATTGCCGCATTTTATGAAATCCGACAAATGGATAAACAAAACTACATTCCTTAATGGATTTATTAAAGAAGAGTTGTATACGATGCAACTAGAAGGTTTTGTCGATCCTGAAGGTGTTAACAAAATATGCAAGCTCCAGCGATCCATCTATGGACTGGTGCAAGCATCTCGGAGTTGGAATATACGCTTTGATAAGTTGATCAAAGCATATAGTTTTATACAGACTTGCGGTGAAGCCTGTATTTACAAAAAGGTGAGTGGGAGCACTACAGCATTTCTGATAAGTATATGTAAATGACATATTATTGATCGGAGATAATGTAGAATTATTCTGTAAAGCATAAAGGAGTATTTGAAAGGAGTTTTTCGAAGAAGGACCTCGGTGAAGCTGCTTACATATTGAGCATCAAGATCTATAGAGATAGATCAAGACGCTTGATAAGTTTTTCAATAAGTACATACCTTGAAAAGATTTTGAAGTAGTTCAAAATGGAACAGTCAAAGAAAGAGTTCTTGCCTGTATTACAAGGTGTGAAATTGAGTAAGACTCAAAGCCCGACCACGGCAGAAGATAGAAAGAGAATGAAAGTCATTCCCTATGCTTTGGCCATAGGTTCTATAAAGTATGCCATGCTGTTTACCAGATCTATTGTATACCCTACACTGAGTTAAGCAAGGGAGTACAATAATGATCTAGGAGTAGATCACTGGACAGCGGTCAAAATTATCCTTAGTGGAATAAGGATATGTTTCTCGATTATGGAGGTGACAAAAAGGTTCGTCGTAAAGAGTTACGTCGATGCAAGTTTTGACACTGATCCAGATGACTCTAAGTCTCAATCTGGATACATATTGAAAGTGGGAGCAATTAGCTAGAGTAGCTCCATGCAGAGCATTGTTGACATAGAAATTTGCAAAGTACATGCGGATCTGAATATAGCAGACCCGTTGACTAAGATTCTCTCACAAGCAAAACATGATCACACCTTAGTACTCTTTGGGTGTTAATTACATAGCGATGTAAACTAGATTACTGAATCTAGTAAACCCTTTGGGTGTCGGTCACATAGCGATGTGAACTATGGGTGTTAATCACATGATGATGTGAACTATTGATGTTAATCACATGGTGATGTGATCTAGATTATTGACTCTAGTGCAAGTGGGAGACTGAAGGAAATATGCCCTAGAGGCAATAATAAAGTTATTATTTATTTCCTTATATCATGACAAATGTTTATTACTCATGCTAGAATTGTATTAACTGGAAACATAATACATGTGTGAATACATAGACAAACAGAATGTCACTAGTATGCCTCTACTTGACTAGCTCATTAATCAAAGATGGTTATGTTTCCTAACCATGAACAAAGAGTTGTTATTTGATTAACGAGATCACATCATTAGTTGAATGATCTGATTGACATGACCCATTCCATTAGCATAGCACCCGATCGTTTAGTATGTTGCTATTGCTTTTATCCATGACTTATACATGTTCCTTTAACTATGAGAATATGCAACTCCCATTTACCGTAGGGACACTTTGTGTGCTACCAAACGTCACAACGTAACTGGGTGATTATAAAGGTGCTCTACAAGTGTCTCCGAAGGTACATGTTGAGTTGGCATATTTCGAGATTAGGATTTGTCACTCCGATTGTCGGAGAGGTATCTCAGGGCCTTCTCGGTAATGCACATCACATAAAGCCTTGCAAGCATTGCAACCAATGAGTTAGTTGCGAGATGATGTATTACGGAACGAGAAAAGATACTTGCCGGTAACGAGATTGAACTAGGTATTGGATACCGACGATCGAATCTCGGGCAAGTAACATACCGATGACAAAGGGAACAACGTATGTTGTTATGCGGTCTGACCGATAAAGATCTTCGTAGAATATGTAGGAGCCAATATGGGCATCCAGGTCCCGCTGTTGGTTATTGACCGGAAACGTGTCTCGGTCATGTCTACATTGTTCTCGAACCGTAGGGTCCGCACGCTTAAGGTTACGATGACAGTTATTATGAGTTTATGCATTTTGATGTACCGAAGGAGTTCGGAGTCCCGGATGTGATCACGGACATGACGAGGAGTCTCGAAATGGTCGAGACGTAAAGAATGATATATTGGAAGCCTATGTTTGGACATCGGATGCATTCCAGGTAAAATCAGGATTTTACCGGAATACCGGGAAGGTTACCGGAACCCCCCGGGAGCATAATGGGCCAACATGGGCCTTGGAGGAGAAGTGAGAGGGCAGCCCTAGGGGCTGCGCGCCTCCCCCCTTCCCCTAGTCCTATTAGGACTAGGAGAGGTGGGCGCCCCCTTTCCTTCTCTCTCCCCCTTGGAGAATCCTAGTCCAACTAGGATTGGGGGGGGGGGAATCCTACTCCCAGAGGGAGTAGGACTCCTCCTGCGCCTCCCTCCTTTGGCCGGCCAGCCTCCCCCCCTTCATCCTTTATATACGGGGGCAGGGGACACCCCAAGACACACAAGTTGATCTACGGATCGTTCCTTAGCCGTGTGCGGTGCCCCCTTCCACCAAATTCCACCTCGATTATATCGTTGCAGTGCTTAGGCGAAGCCCTGCGCCGGTAACACATCAAGATCGTCACCACGCCGTCGTGCTGACGGAACTCTTCCTCGACGCTTTGCTGGATCGGAGCCCGGGGATCGTCATCGAGCTGAACGTGTGCCAAGAACTCGGAGGTGCCGGAGTAACGGTGCTGTGATCGGTTGGATCGCGAGGAGAACGTACGACTACTTCCTCTACGTACGACTACTTCCTCTACGTTGTGTCAACGCTTCCGCTTCAGTCTACGAGGGTACGTAGACAAACACTCTCCCCTCTCGTTGCTGTGCATCACCATGATCCTGCGTGTGCGTAGGAAAAATTTTGAAATTACTACGTTCCCCAACAGGAGAACTAGAACACGGGAGGCCTTCGTCACTTGGGTCCCAGGATGGCCACCGCCAGCACGTCACCGGCATGCACAATCACTGACTTGCCTGGTTCAGCGCAGACTATCGTCGACCCCCGTCACGGCTTCACGAAAGCGGAGTAGGCACCCTTCCCCTCCGGCAGAAGCATCGCTTTTGCCACTCTGATGAGCGGCGCAGCCGAACATAGGGAAGATACGGGGGAAGAATATTCCTCTGGGGCTCCTGGCAGTCCGATGAGCGGGATGCCGGATATGGGGAAGACGAAGGGATCCGCGTGGCCGGCCGTAGACTAGTGTAGTGTATCATGTCCTGTGGAATGGAGCTCCGCTCGATCGTACATGCACATAGTTATAACTTTGTCGTTCAAATATGTCCAAAATGTAAATGTTTCGTTCGATTTGTATGAGATCCACCGTGTTTGCATGAATTTCGTTCGGGTAGTTCAAATAGTTGTTGAAATGTATGTGGGCAGCGTTGGATGGCCAGCTCTGGCATCCATGTCCACGGACTGCTCCCCCCTTGTCCGCTGCCAACTGATGCCAGAGCAAATTTGTGGGTAGAGTTGGAGATGCCCTTACTACTGAAGGCTAGAGCATCAGATAGAGGTAAATAGTGCTTGCAATTCAACCCTCTTTCTCTCTATATTTTTTTCTAGAACTAGCATAGTGGCCCTCTCAAATGCGAGAGCATCATCCTTAATGCTTCGAACGTGTTAAGTATTAGTTTATGCCATGTAGATATCTTTACACACATTTACCCTTATGCTTGCATAATACATGACATTTTGACATTGATACATTTCTAAAGGTGCATCTCTGACCTTTATTTTCCATATTGAATATGTGAATATGTTGCCAATATTACCAAGGTCAAGAAAAAATTAAGTGTCGAATTTTATTCTAAAAAATCTAGTGATGTTGATCCATATTTTTGCTTACTAAGCTATTATTCAAGCAGGCGTTGAGCTGTAAGGACTAAAAATACTTCAATACAGAGGGGTACATGCATACTTCAATCCATAGAAAGAGGGATAAAAAGTGCAACTATGAATAACAATCGTGATAGAAGTGTGGTTTACCAAGGTCAAGGACAAATATAGTGTCCAAGTGCGTGTTAACACGCAAAGAATAATTAAATCTAAAAAAGAAAAGGATTTACTCAAAAGTAAATAGAATTTTCAAATTTTACTCTTTGAGATGCTTGTGGATGTCTATGAACAATTGTTTTCTATATAAATAAGTTCTTAGTGCTCTATTGAGGCAAATGCTTAAGTCTTACAATTATTTTCTTTTCATTGGGCGAACACTTACTAGTTTTACATGAATAGTATGAAGCAAAAAAGAGAACTTGGCTATTTGGCTAGTTTTCATTTGATCCAAGCAATTATTTCTAGCTACATTATATTAGTGAAAGAAATCATGTTTTGTTTTATGAAGTACCGATATTTTTTTCCAGATACTAAAATGGCATACTATAGTTGTTTCCACTTGAACTGGATATTTTATTAGTTGATTTAATCAGTCATCTTATTATACCAAGCACTTTGTGAATTTAATATATTAGATGAGCACATGCATGTCAAATTGAACTAAATCAAATATAATTCATGCCAACCAGTTGTGGGAGTTAAATCTGACAAATATCGGGTAGGGGGTCCCGAGTTGGTGGTATCAGCTAGATGGTGACAGGAAGTAGAGTGACATGATGTTTACCCAAGTTTGGGCCCTCTCGAAGAGGTAAACCCTGCGTCTTCCTTGCATTGTATTGATTACGGATGGGGTACATACTATAGATTGATCTACCACAAGATTATATGAAAGTGTTTAAATGTCTTGCCTCTACGGACTAAACCCCTATCCTTATATAGGGACCGGGAGTACCTAGGATTACACATGGTCGGTTGCATCTAGAGACAAACATGCGGGCTATTTTGAATATGCTTTGAAGTGTGCGCCAAGTCTTCTAAAGATTCCATCTTGAGTACGCCAAGGGCCGTGGTAAACATGGCCCATTCTTTTGTTATAGGTGGGTCCTTGGCCCGACCCATGAGTGGCAGGCTGACGAGGTGAGTACCCCCTAATTTAGGACACCATCAGTAGTCGCAAAACTGGTCTTCAAGCCAAGGACATTGATATACTCCTCGAAACAACTTCATCTTAA
This sequence comes from Aegilops umbellulata, assembly GCA_032464435.1. Lineage (NCBI taxonomy): Eukaryota > Viridiplantae > Streptophyta > Magnoliopsida > Poales > Poaceae > Aegilops > Aegilops umbellulata. The sequence continues at coordinate 203,170,122 of CP136058.1, read as the reverse complement.
GGTCTTCGGCTTTGGAGGCTAGTTCTTCAATCTTCCGAGTGCGAGGTCTTCATACATTGCTCATACTTTATCTTCGGTATCCACTTTTATAGCGGACATCTGTAGACCCGAGGAGAAATATACTTTATGTAACCAAGACATTTCCAAAAAAGCCCTTTTTCAGACACGTTGTTTTTTATCGGATCTAAAGAACTATTTACCTTAGTGGTGATGGATCGTAACGTGGGAGTGGTAGACCGAGCGAGTCGTGCTCTGACAACTTTCAACCAAAAACTGAAGCACCACCACTCCCTGATATGTCCATTTTGCAATATGTTTTCCTACTATTGTTTATATTGTTTTCATGCATAATAATGCCTTCTAGAGTAATTCTAATGCCTTTTCTCTCATAATATGCAAGGTTCACACAAGGAGGGAGAATACCGACAACTGGAATTCTGGACCTGAAAAAGCTACGTCAGGCTACCTATTCTGCACAACTCCAAATGAGCTGAAACTTCACGGAGAATTTTATAGAATATATAAGAATTATTGGAGCAAATAACTAACAGAGGGGGCCTACCAGGCGGGCGCAACCCACCTGGGCGCGCCAGGAAGCCCAAGCGTGCCCTTGTGGGTTGTGCTTTCCTCGGCCCACCTCCGGTGCCCCTCTTATGGTATATAAGTCATTTTTACCTAGAAAAAAGGATAGGACTTTTGGGACGAAGCACCACCGTCTTGAGGCATAACTTAGGCAGGAGCACTTTTGCCCTCCGGCAGAGCAATTCCGCCGGGGGAACTTCCCTCCGGAGGGGGAAATCATCGTCATCATCATCACCAACAACTGTCCCATCTTGGGGAGGGCAATGTCCATCAAGATCTTCAACAACACCATCTCCTCTCAAACCCTAGTTCATCTCTTGTGTTCAATCTTTATACCGGAACCTTAGATTGGTGCTTCTGGGTGACTAGTAGTGTTGATTACATCTTGTAGTTTTTTCTGACTGGGAACTGTGGGGAAAACCCCCATAGCCTATCAAGGACTTTATATTAAAGGATAAAATTTACAGATACATTACAGGGATTACAAGTGGTAATCAAGCAGTTCTAGCCTAAAGAAGAAAAAGAAATAGATATACCAAAACCAAGCCTCAAGGGGGCAAAAAAGAATCCCATCTCAAAAGATCATCCTTGTAGGTATCCTTGATTCTGTATCGTATAAGGCTGATGTCATGGATGAAAGCACATCTCCATTTGTTGAACCTACCCTTTGACTCTTGAAGACTTTGGCATTTCTAATGATCCAAATATTCTAGCAGGCAATAAACACCACTTCAGTGAAGAAAGGCTTGCCAAAACTTCTCCTGACCTGAATAACCAATTATGTCAATGAATCCCCAGCAGACCAATCAATCTGAATATAATTCCACACTCTCACACTGAAGTTGCAGTTAAAAAACAGATGGTCCCTAGTTTCTCTTGCTTGTAGAGGGCGCATGCCTATTAAATTGCAAGGTACTTTTGCTTCTTAGTAATGATTCTAATGTTCATTAGAATATGATGCTGCCTAAATTAGATACATTTGTGTTGCTTATGAATAAAGGGCCTAGCATGGAAAAGAAGAATGAATATTGGAGCACGATCAAGCATGGAGGTGAAGGCACGCGCGAAGGGAACAAAAATGGAGTTTCCAGTGGAGATTTCAGCAGTTTGAAGCCACCGTGGTGACATCAAAGGGCATAAACGAAATATACAAGATGTCTTTCATAAATTCCTCCCATAGCTTATTGTAGGTGTTGCGCCACCTTATGTTTGGGACAGGCCCATTTAATTTCGAAATACCTCTTATTAGGCTGTTTTTAGAGTCGGTATTGTAGGGGAAACGACTCAGGAGGTGTTTTAGTCCCACCTTTTTAAGACTAGACGAAATCCCCTCTCCTTTCCATATAAATATAGCCTTTAAGGCGTCATTTAGACTTGGTATGTTTAGACTAAAGTTTGTCATAGTTGCAACTCGCGTCTTTCGTTTGTGTTCAATGACCACACCAAGATCGTCACAAAACCCCACTTTGATCAGTAAAGCTTTCCTCTTCAATTCGCAATATTCAGATTACAAACTCAATTTCTTGCTTGTACTTCATTTGCATGCAGGAAATAGACCCTCGTGGTCAGGTTGATCGTGCTCCGGCATGGTTAATAACCTTGCGAAGTTGGTTTAGTGATTGCTAAGGCGCGACGTCTTCTCATGGCTGTCGTCAGATCGTCAAAGTCGACTTCCACAAAAAACGATAGCTACCTCTCATCAAAACATCGGGACACCTTCATCTCTTTCAAGTGGTATCAAATTTCCTAGTTGCTTGATGAGATTTTACTAGTTTTTTGTAGTCTAGATTGCATTTGTTCTTCATACTTACAGTCTTTGAAACACCCAAAAAATAGGGTTAGATCATCATATCTGAACCAATATGAGACTTTGCATAGTCTTTCCAGTGTTTTGCTTTATTAAATTTGCGGTTGCATCGTCGTGTCTAGTTACTGGTCTTAGCATCTAGTTACCTTAGAGTTTTGAGTTTTGGTCACAGGTTTTCACGCCGCTGCCGCACCATCTTCATCACCACTGCCATATACCATTGCCACATATCCGCTGCCAATACGAGTCCATATACCACCACCGCATATCCGTCGCTAATCCAAGTCATATAGACCCATCAGGTATCCACCGCACTTCTGAGTCATATACATCCATCACGTCACCATCATGTCAATCCGGGTTCCATGAGATAACATCCCCGCCACCAATACTAGTCCGAGTTGATTATCCACCTCTCTGTTATTGATTTCCAGATCAACTTAGTATGTGTCGTGATTACGTAGGAATCCTCAACTTTTGCGCCGCCCATGGAAGAAAAATAGTTCCAAACTAAAAAAACTAAGTCTAAAAAATCCTCGTTAGGCGGTTTTTAGACCCTTTGGAAACTTTTCCAAAAAAATTGTTGCTGAGCAAAAAAAAGATCAAAAAAGAAAAAAGAAGAGTTAAAAAAGAGAGTGAAAATAAATCAGAGTGTGTTTGTCCGTTGTTTACATGTCGCACCGTGATTTTGTTAGTGTACCAGGCTCGTGTTTCTAGTACGATCTAGTCTAGGACCAGCACATTATCATCATTGAGCATTTATTCAACTTTGCACCTCTTAATTAATTATTGCTGATCATTTTACCTACCATATTTAAGCCTCCTCAGCTCCACATATCATCTACATCATGCGTTGGACATCACCTAGCAATCTCTCTATCCAAGCTTTGAGAGTTTTGACTAAAATGGTTCCCGATCACCGCCTGCTGCTTGGTAAGAACAGGTAAGAATTTATGATTAGCTTGACGGATTTATGAGTTTTCACCACACCACATGCAGTTTGTAGGGCCATATTCTCGTGTTTTCTCTTTCTGCTAACCATGACAGGATCACAAGCCGATGAGTTGGACTGAAAGAACATGACTGATACGTCTCCGTTGAATCTACTTTTCCAAACACTTTGCTCTTGTTTTGGACTCTAATTTGCATGATCTGAATGAAACTAACCCGGACTGACGCTGTTTTCAGCAGAACTACCATGGTGTTGTTTTTGTGCAGAATTAAAAGTTCTCGAAATTGGACGAAACTTTTTGGAGATTTTTTATGGAATAAATAAAAAATACTAGAGCGAAGACCCACGGGAGGCGAGCCACCAGTGGCCCACAAGCCACCTGGGCGCGCCCTGGTGCCTTGTGGGCCCCACGTGGCTCCGGTAACTATAATCTCAAGTCTATAAATGCCTGAGATATAATGTTTTATTCTTTGCCCATTGGCAACCTTCGGGTTAGTACCTTCGGCATTATTTATTTTGATGGCTCTAGACCGATAAACCTCCTCAATAACATAGGGTCCTTCACATCTGGAGAGGAGTTTTCCTGCAAAGAATCTGAAACGAGAGTTGTACAAAAGAACATAATCTCCAACTTTGAACTTGATGTCTACTACACAACCTTCTTCTTGTAGACGTTGTTGGGCCTCCAAGTGAAGAGGTTTGTAGGACAGTAGCAAATTTCCCTCAAGTGGATGACCTAAGGTTTATCAATCTGTGCGAGGCGTAGGATGAAGATGGCCTCTCTCAACCAACACAGCAACCAAATAACAAAGAGTCTCTTGTGTCCCCAACACACCCAATAAATGGTAAATTGTATAGGTGCACTAGTTTCGCGAAGAGATGGTGATACAAGTGCAATATGGATGGTAGATATAGGTTTTTGTAATCTGAAATTATAAAAACAGCAAGGTAACCAATGATAAAAGTCAGCACAAACGGTATTGCAATGCTTCGAAACAAGGCCTAGGGTTCATACTTTCACTAGTGCAAGTTCTCTCAACAATAATAACATAATTAGATCATATAACAATCCCTCAACATGCAACAAAGAGTCACTCCAAAGTCACTAATAGCAGAGAACAAATGAAGAGATTATTGTAGGGTACGAAACCACCTCAATGTTATCTTTTCTGATCGATCTATTCAAGAGTGTAGTAAAATAACACGAAGCTATTATTTCCGTTCGATCTATCCTGGAGTTCGTACTAGAATAACACCTTAAGACACACATCAACCAAAACCCTAATGTCACCTAGATACTCCAATGTCACCTCAAGTATCCGTGGGTATGATTATACGATATGCATCACACAATCTCAGATTCATCTATTCAAGCAACACAAAGAACTTCAAAGAGTGCCGCAAAGTTTCTACCGAAGAGTCAAGACGAAAACGTGTGCCAACCCCTATGCATAAGTTCACAAGGTCACTGAACCCGCAAGTTGATCACCAAAACATACATCAAGTAGATCACGTGAATATCCCATTGTCACCATAGATAAGCACATGCAAGACATACATCAAGTGTTCTCAAATCTTTAAAGACTCAATCCGATAAGATAACTTCAAAGGGAAAACTCAATCCATTCAAGGAGAGTAGAGGGGGAGAAACATCATAAGATGCAACTATAATAGCAAAGCTCGCGATACATCAAGATCGTGCCGATTCAAGAACATGAGAGAGAGAGAGAGAGAGAGAAATCAAACACATAGCTACTGGTACATACCATCAGCCCCGAGGGTGAACTACTCCCTCCTCGTCATGGAGAGCACCGGGATGATCAAGATGGCCACCGATGAGGGATTCCCCTTCTGGCAGGGTGCCGGAAGAGGGTCCCGATTGGTTTTTGGTGGCTACAGAGGCTTGCGGCGGCGGAACTCCCAATCTAGGTTATTTTCTGGAGGTTTCTGTATTTATAGGAATTTTTGGCATAGGTCTCACGTCAGGGGGGGTCTCCAAGTCATCCATGAGATAGGGGGACGCGCCCACGGGGTAGGGCACGCCCCCCATCCTCGTGGTCGACCTAGAACTCTTCTGGCCCAACTCTTTTACTCCGGGGGCTTCTTTTGGTCCAGAAAAAATCATCAAAAATTGGCACGTCAATTGGACTCCGTTTGGTATTCCTTTTCTGTAAAACTCAAAAACAAGGAAAGAACAGAAACTGGCACTGGGCTCTAGATTAATAGGTTAGTCCCAAAAATCATATAAAATAGCATATAAATAGATATAAAACATCCTAGATGGATAATATAATAGCATGGAATAATCAAAAATTATAGATACGTTGGAGACATATCAACATCCCCAAACTTAATTCCTGCTCGTGCTCGAGTAGGTAAATGATAAAAACAGAATTTTTGATGTGGAATTCTACCTAACATAATTTTCAATGTAATTTCTTTTATTGTGGCATGAATGTTCAGATCCGAAAGATACAAGAAACAAGTTTAATATTGACATAAAAAAATAATACTTCAATCATACTAACCAAGCAATTATGTCTTCTCAAAATAACATAGCCAAAGAAAGCTCATCCCTACAAAATGATATAGTTTGGCCATGCTTCATTTTCGTCACACAAAATGCTCTCATCATGCACAACCCCGATGACAAGCCAAGCGATTGTTTCATACTTTAGCATTCTCAAACTTTTTCAACTTTCACGCAATATATGAGCGCGAGCCATGGACATAGCACTATAGATGGAACAGAATATGATGATGGAGGTTGTGTGGAGAAGACAAAAAGGGAGAAAGTCTCACATCGACGCGGCTAATAAATGGGCTATGGAGATGCCCATCAATTGATGTCAATGCGAGGAGTAGGGATTGCCATGCAACAGATGCACTAGAGCTATAAATGTATGAAAGCTCAACAAAAGAAACTAAGTGGGTGCACATCCAACTTGCTTGATCACGAAGACCTACGGCATTTTGAGGAAGCCCATCATTGGCATATACAAGCCAAGTTCTATAATGAAAATTCCCACTAGTATATGAAAGTGACAACATAGGAGACTCTCTATCATGAAGATCATGGTGCTACTTTGAAGCACAAGTGTGGTAAAAGGATAGTAGCATTGCCCCTTCTCTCTTTTTCTCTTATTTTTTTGATTGGGCCTTCTCTTTTTTTATGGCCTCTTTTTTTTGTCCGGAGTCTCATCCCGACTTGTGGGGGAATCATAGTCTCCATCATCGTTTCCTCACATGGGACAATGCTCTAATAATGAAGATCATCACGCTTTTATTTACTTACAACTCAAGAATTACAACTCGATAGTTAGAACAAAATATGACTCTATGTAGATGCCTCTTGCGGTGTACCGGGATGTGCAATGAATCAAGAGTGACATGTATAAAAAAATATGAACGGTGGCTTTGCCACAAATACGATGTCAACTACATGATCATGCAAGGCAATATGGCAATGATGAAGCATGTCATAATAAATGGAACGGTGGAAAGTTGCATGGAAATATATCTCGGAATGGCTATGGAAATGCCATAATAGGTAGGTATGGTGGCTGTTTTGAGGAAGATATAAGGAGGCTTATGTGTGATAGAGCATATCATATCACGGGGTTTGGATGCACCGGAGAAGTTTGCACCAACTCTCGAGGTGAGAAAGGGCAATGCACGGTACCGAAAAGGCTAGCAATGATGGAAGGGTGAGAGTGTGTATAATCCATGGACTCAACATTAGTCATAAAGAACTCACATACTTATTGCAAAAATCTACAAGTCATCAAAACCAAGCACTGCGTGCATGCTCCTAGGGGGATAGATTGGTAGGAAAGGACCATCGCTCGTCCCCGACCGCCACTCATAAGGAAAGCAATCAAAGAACACCCCATGCTTCACATTTGTCACACAACGGTTACCATACGTGCATGCTACGGGACTTGCAAACCTCAACACAAGTATTTCTCAATTTCACAACTACTCAACTAGCACGACTCTAATATCACCATATTTATATCTCAAAACAATTATCAAGTATCAAACTTCACATAGTATTTAATGCACTCTATATGAAGGTTTTTATTATACCCATCTTGAATGTCCATCATATTAGGACTAATTTTATAACCAAAGCAAACTACCATGCTGTTCTAAAAGACTCAAAATAATATAAGTGAAGAATGAGAGATCAATAATTTCTATAAAATAAAACCACCACCGTGCTCTAAAAAGATATAAGTGAAGCACTAGAGCAAACGACAAACTATTCCGAAAGATATAAGTGAAGATCAATGAGTAGTTGAATAATTATGTAACTATGTGAAGACTCTCTAACATTTAATAATTTCAGATCTTGGTGTTTTATTCAAATATCAAGCAAAACAAAAGAAAATAAAATGACGATCCAAGCAAAACACATATCATGTGGTGAATAAAAATATAGCTCCAAGTAAAGTTACCGATGAACGAAGACGAAAGAGTGGATGCCATCCGGGGCATCCCCAAGCTTAGGCTCTTGTTTGTCCTTTAATATTACCTTGGGGTGCCTTGGGAATCCCAAAGCTTAGGCTCTTGCCGCTCCTTATTCCATATTCCATCGAATCTTTACCCAAAACTTGAAAACTTCACAACACAAAATTCAACAGAAAACTCGTAAGCTCCGTTAGTATAAGAAAATAAATCACCACTTAGGTACTGTTGTGAACTCATTATAAATTCATATGGGTGTAATATCTACTGTATTCCAACTTCTCTATGGTTCATACCCTCCGATACTACTCATAGATTCATCAAAATAAGCAAACAACACAATGAAAACAGAATCTGTCAAAAACAGAACAGTCTGTAGTAATCTGTATCATTCGAATACTTATGCAACTCCAAAAATTCTGAAATAAATTGCTGGACGTGAGTAATTTGTCTATTAATCATCTGCAAAAATAATCAACATAAAATCACTCCCCAGTAAAAAATGGCAGCTAATCTCGTGAGCGCAAAAGTTCCTATTTTTTTACAGCAAGATCGCATAGACTTCACCCAAGTCTTCCCAAAGGTTCTACTTGGCACAAACACTAATTAAAACATAAAATCACATATAACCAGAGGCTAGATAGATTATTTATTACTAAACTGGGGAAAAAATCAAAGAACAAAAATAAAATTGGGTTGCCTCCCAACAAGCGCTAACGTTTAACGCCCCTAGCTAGGCATGATGATTTCAATGATGCTCACATAAAAGATAAGAATTGAAACATAAAGAGAGCATCATGAAGAATATGACTAGCACATTTAATTCTAACCACCTTCCTATGCATAGGGATTTTGTGAGCAAACAACTTATGGGAACAATAATCAAATAGCATAGGAAGGCAAAACAAGCATAACTTCAAAACTTTAAGCACATAGAGAGGAGACTTGATATTACTGCAATTCCTACAAGCATATGTTCCTCCATAATAATAATTTTCAATAGCATCATGAATGAATTCAACAATATAACCATCACATAAAGCATTCTTTTCATGATCTACAAGCATAGAAAATTTACTACTCTCCACATAAGCAAAATTCTTCTCATTCAGAATAGTGGGAGTATCATAAGAAACTCGAATACTATAAATTGTTTACACATTAAAAGGGTAATGTTTAGAAAAAGGGTAATCATAATCATGACAAGTTTTAATATAATCATCACTGCTTTTAATAGCATAAGTGTCATCACAATAATCATCATAAGTAGCAACTTTGTTCTTATCATAATCAATTGAAACCTCTTCCAAGATAGTGGAATCATTACTAAATAAAGTCATGACCTCTCCAAATCCACTTTCATATTTGTCACAATAAGATTCAACACCCTCCAGAATAGTGGGATCATCACTTCCTAAAGTTGACACTCTTCCAAACCCACTTTCATCAATATAACCATCATAAATAGGAGGCATGCTATCATCATAATAAATTTGCATATCAAAACTTGGGAGGTTAAACATATCATGTTCATAAAACATAGCATCCCCAAGCTTGGTACAATCATTAATTGTAGCAAATAAATTCTCAAACTTGTCATTCTCATCAAACATGGCATCCCCAAGCTTGGGCCTTTTCATATCATAAGCATAATCACTCTCATCATTAATAGTATGGATAGCACCAATAGTATAGCAATTATCATCATCACAATGAGTAATAGGAGCAACAACATTTGGGAGGGATACCTTTTTACCTTTGCTTCTCCGTCTTTTCTTTTTCTTATTCACATCATGTGTGGGTTTAATCCTCTTTTTGGAGCTCCTTATTAATGAGATTGGTTGAATCGAAGGCTCCTCCTCGTTACCTGATTCGTCATAAGAAAGAATAGGAGGATATTGGGAAATCTCTTCCCTTTCATTAGTATTCTCTTCATCTTCTATTTTTTTCTTGTCTTTATGTAATTGGCAATATAAGGATTTTCAATGCAATTCACCGCACAATACATATAAATTTCCTCTAGATCAAAATCAAGAACTTTACCAAGGACAAATTCTAGCATATCCTTAGTTATACGTTTCATTTCTTCATAACCCACAAGCAAACTAAGTTCATTATGATGTGCAAGGGAAATCAAGTCATCACAATTTTTGGACAGGATATGATCATGAAACAATTTGCATTGGATATTTAAATGATCACGTTCATTGCAAAGTTCACAAGTATGACTAAGAAAAGTTAAATTTTCAGCACAAACATCTAGCCTTTCTTGCAACCATTTGGTTTCTAAATACTTATGCCTCTTGCAAAATCTATCTTCCCTATTTGGTGTGTACTTGCAAACTCTATGCACTCCACAAAAAATGACATGCTTATAGACATTTTCATCATGACTAGTGCAATCATCATTAGTACTATGGATATTCAAAGATTTCGTACTAACAACATTGCAATCATGCTCATCATCCAAAGATTTAGTGCCAAACATTTTAATGCATTCTTCTCCTAGCATTTTTGCACAATTATCGAAATCCTTATTTTCACGGAAGATATAAAAAAGATGAAGCATATGAGGCACCCTCAATTCCATTTTTTTGTAGTTTTCTTTTATAAACTAAACTAGTGATAAAACAAGAAACTAAAAGATTCGATTGCAAGATCTAAAGATATACCTTCAAGCACTCACCTCCCCGGCAACGGCGCCAGAAAATGCTTGATTTCTACTACACAACCTTCTTCTTGTAGACGTTGTTGGGCCTCCAAGTGCAGAGGTTTGTAGGACAGTAGCAAATTTCCCTCAAGCGGATGATCTAAGGTTTATCAATCCGTGGGAGGCGGAGGATGAAGATGGTCTCTCTCAAACAACCATGCAACCAAATAACAAAGAGTCTCTTGTGTCCCCAACACACCCAATACAATGGTAATTTGTATACGTGCACTAGTTCGGTGAAGAGATGGTGATACAAGTGCAATATGGATGGTAGATATAGGTTTTTGTAATCTGAAATTATAAAAACAGCAAGGTAACTAATGATAAAAGTGAGCACAAACGGTATTGCAATGCTTCGAAACAAGGCCTAGGGTTCATACTTTCACTAGTGCAAGTTTTCTCAACAATAATAACATAATTAGATCATATAACAATCCCTCAACATGCAACAAAGAGTCACTCCAAAGTCACTAATAGCGGAGAAAAAACGAAGGGATTATTGTAGGGTACGAAACCACCTCAAAGTTATCCTTTCTGATCGATCTGTTCAAGAGTCTGTAGTAAAATAACAGGAAGCTATTCTTTCCGTTTGATCTATCCTAGAGTTCGTAATAGAATAACACCTTAACACACACATCAACCAAAACCCTAATGTCGCCTAGATACTCCAATGTCACCTAGATACTCCAATGTCACCTCAAGTATCCATGGGTATGATTATACGATATGCATCACACAATCTCAGATTCATCTATTCAACCAACACAAAGAACTTCAAAGAGTGCCCCAAAGTTTCTACCGGAGAGTCAAGACGAAAACGTGTGCCAACCCCTATGCATAAGTTCACAAGGTCACTGAACCCGCAAGTTGATCACCAGAACATACATCAAGTAGATCACGTGAATATCCCATTATCACCACAGATAAGCACATGCAATAGATACATCAAGTGTTCTCAAATCCTTAAAGACTCAATCCGATAAGATAACTTTAAGGGGAAAACTCAATCCATTACAAGAGAGTAGAGGGGGAGAAACATCATAAGATCCAACTATAATAGCAAAGCTCACGATACATCAAGATCGTGTCGAATCAAGAACACGAGGGAGAGAGAGAGAGACCAAACACATAGCTACTAGTACATACCCTCAGCCCCGAGGGTGAACTACTCCCTCCTCGTCATGGAGAGCGCCGGGATGTTGAAGATGGCCACTGGTGAGGGATTCCCCCTCCGGCAGGGTGCCGGAATAGGGTCCCAATTGATTTTTGGTGGCTATAGGGGCTTGCGGCGGCTGAACTCCCGATCTAGATTATTTTCTGGAGGTTTCTGTATTTATAGGAATTTTTGGCGTAGGTCTCACGTCGGGGGGGGTCTCCGAGTTGTCCATGAGATAGGGGGACGCGCCCAAGGGGCTAGGGCGCGCCCCCCACCCTCATGGACGGCCCGGGACTCTTCTGGCCCAACTCTTTTACTCCGGGGGCTTCTTTTGGTCCATAAGAAATCATCAAAAAATGGCACATCAATTGGACTCCGTTTGGTATCCCTTTTATGTAAAACTCAAAAACAAGGAAAAAACCAAAACTGGCACCGGGCTCTAGGTTAATAGGTTAGTCCCAAAAATCATATAAAATAGCATATAAATGCATATAAAACATCCTAGATTGATAATATAATAGCATGGTACAATCAAAAATTATAGATACGTTGGAGACGTATCAGAACTCTCGCTTTTGGATTCTTTTGTCCTGCCATCTTTTAACCTCTTCTTTAAATAACTTTGCATTTTCATAGGCTTGGGTTCTACATTCATCCAGTGAGCTAATATCAAATAAACTCTTTTCACCGGCAAGTTTGAAATCATAGTTGAGTTCTTTAATTGGCCAATATGCTTTATGTTCTAACTCAAGAGGCAAATGACAAGCTTTCCCATAAACCATTTTATATGGAGACATACCCATAATATTTTTATATGTTGTTTTATAAGCCCAAAATGCATCATCTAATTTCTTAGACCAGTTCTTTCAGGACCTATTAACAGTTTTTTGTAAAATTAATTTTGTTTCTCTATTGCTAAGCTCAACTTGACCACTAGACTGAGGATGATAAGGGGATGCAATTCTATGGTTAACATCATACTTAGAAAGCATTTTACGGAAAGAACCATGAATAAAGTGTGAACCACCATCAGTCATTATATATCTAGGGACTCAAACCTTGGGAAAATAACTTCCTTAAGCATTTTAATAGAGGTGTTGTGATCAACACTACTGGTTGGAATAGATTCTACCCACTTAGTAGCATAATCAACAGCAACCAAAGTATGAGTATACCCATTAGAGGAAGGAAAAGGTCCCATGTAATCAAATCCCCAAACATCAAATGATTCAACAACAAGTGAATAATTCATAGGCATTTCCTAACGCTTACCAATATTACTAATTCTTTGACATTCATCACAAGATAAAACAAACTTACGGGCATCCTTGAAGAGAGTAGGCCAATAAAACCCAGACAGTTGTAATACCTTGTGAGCAGTTTTGTCTCCCGCATGATGCCCTCCATAAGATTTGGAGTGACATTTTCGTAGGATTTGTCCTTGTTCATGCTCTAGCACACAACATCTAATAATACCATGTACTCCTTCTTTATAAAGATGTGGGTCATCCCAAAAGTAATGTCTTAAATCATAGAAGAATTTTTTCTTTTGTTGGTATGTGAAGCTAGGTGGTATATATTTAGCAACAATGTAATTAGCATAGTCAGCATACCAAGGAGTGTCATGAGAAACATTTATTGCAGCTAATTGTTCATCGGGAAAACTATCATCAATAGGTTGTGGGTCATCAAGAACTAACCTAGACAAGTTATCAGCTACTGGGTTCTTAGCTCCCTTTTTATCAGTGATATGTAAGTCAAATTCTTGTAGCAAGATAACCCACCTAATGAGTCTAGGTTTAGCATCTTTATTTTCCATGAGATATTTTATAGCAGCATGATCAGTGTGAACAGTAACTTTAGAATCAACAATGTAAGATCTAAATTTTATCACAGGCAAACACCACTGCTAAAATTTCTTTTTCGGCAGTAGCATAATTGCGTTGGGCGTTGTCTAGAGTTTTACTAGCATAATGAATAACATTTAATTTCTTATCAACTCTTTGTCCTAGAACAACACCAACAACATAATCACTAGCATCACACATAATTTCAAAAGGCAAGTTCCAATCAGGTGGTCGAAGAATAGGTGCAGAAATTAAGGCTTTCTTAAGTGTTTCAAAGGCTTCTACCGAATCATCATAAAAAACAAATGGAACATCCTTTTGTAAAAGATTTGTAAGAGGCCTAGAATTTTAGATAAGTCTTTAATAAATCTCCTATAGAAACTAGCATGACCGAGGAAACTACGAATACCTTTGATATCTTTAGGACATGGAATTTTATCAATTGCATCAACTTTAGCTTTATCCACCTCAATACCTTGTTCAGAAATTTATGTCCCAAGACAATACCTTCATTAACCATAAAGTGGCACTTCTCCCAAATCAAGACAATATTAGTTTGCTCGCATCTCTGCAAAACTCGATCAAGTTTGCTTAAGCAATCATCAAAAGAAGTTCCGTAAATGGAAAAATCATCCACGAAAACCTCAACAATCTTTTCACGAAAGTCAGAGAATATAGCAGTCATACATCTTTGAAAGGTAGCAGGTGCATTGCATATACCAAAGGGCATATGTCTATAAGCATAAGTTCCAAAAGGACAAGTAAAGGTGGTTTTCTCTTGATCAGGTTGTGAAACAGGTATTTGAGAAAAACCAGAATATCCATCAAGGAAAGAAAAGTGTGTGTGTGTGTGTGTGTGTGTGTGTTTAGATAGTCTTTCTAGCATTTGATCAATAAAAGGCAGAGGGTAGTGATCTTTTCCAGTAGCTTTATTTAATTTTCTAAAATCAATTACCATCCTATAACCAGTGACAGTTCTTTGTGGAATAAGTTCATTTTTACCATTAGGAACAACAGTAATACCTCCCTTCTTAGTGACACAATGAATAGGATTTACCCATCTACTATTAGCTATGGGATAGATTATAACCGCTTCCAAAAGCATTAGTATTTCAGTTCTTACCCCTTCTTTCATTTTACGATTTAAACGTCGTTGGTGATCAACAACGGGTTTAGCACCAGGTTCCATATTAATCTTGTGCTGAAAGAGAGTGGGACTAATGCCCTTAAGATCATCAAGAGTATATCCAATAGCAGCTTAGTGCTTCTTCGGAACCATCAATAATCTTTGTTCTTCATGTTCTGAAAGGTTAGCACTAATAATAATAGGATATATCTTTTTCTCATCAAGATAAGCATATTTCAAAGTGTCTGACAATTGTTTTAATTCAAACACAGGATCACCCTTAGGTGGAGGAGTACCTCCTAGAGTTTCAATAGTCAAATTGTGTTTAAGCGGAGGTCGTTGTTCAAAGAAAATTTTATCTATCTCATTCCTTTGATGCATATGCTTATCATTTTCATGGTATAGCAAATATTGTACTAGTGGGTCAGTAGGAGGCACGACAATAGAAGCAAGACCAATTATTTCATCCTTACTAGGCAATTCTTTCTTATGATGCTTTCTACTAAACTTAGAAAAATTAAACTCATGAGACTCGTCACCAAAACTTACACCGACGATATGTTTCTTACAATCTATTTTATATTTAACAATGTTCAAGAAAGGTCTACCAAAGATAATGACAAAAGTCATCTTGTGGGGAACCAAGAACAAGAAAATTAGTAGGATATTTTATTTTCCCACACAAGACTTCAACATCTCTAACAATCCCAAGTGGTGTGATGGTATCTCTATTAGCAAGTTTAATAGTAACATATATATATATATATATATATATATATATATATATATATATATATATATCTTCTATTTCAGCGGGTGCTAGATCATTCATAATTTCCTGATATAAGGTAAAAGGAATAGCACTCACGCTAGCACCTAAATCACATAAACCATGATACACAGTGATCTCCTATTTTGACTAAGACAACACGCATGCCAACAACAGGTCTATGTTTATCTTTTTCATTGGGTTTGGCAATTATAGCAGCTTCATCACAGAAGGAAATAACATGCCCATCTATATTTTCTACCAAGAGATCTTTAACCATAGCAACACTAGGTTCTACTTTGATTTGTTCAGCAGGTTTAGATGTTCTTATATAACTTTTATTGACCTTAGCATGTTCCTTTATCCTAATAAGGAAAGGTTGTTTTTCAATATAAGCAGTAGGAACAACTGGATCAACATTATAAACAATAGTTTCATCTTTAGCTATTACCGGTTCTTTAATTTCTTCTTTAATAGGCGGGTCATATTTAAACCACTTCTCTTTAGGGAGATCAACATGAGTAGCAAATGATTCACAAAAGGAGGCTACTATCTCAGAATCAAATCCATATTTAGTGCTAAACTTTTGAAAAACATCAGTATTCATAAAAGATTTAACACAATCATACTTAAGCTTAATACCTGACTCTTTACCTTCGCCGAGTTCCCAATCTTCAAAGTTGCATTTAATTCTTTCTAAAAGATCCCACCTGAATTCAATAGTCTTCTTCATAAAGGAACCAGTACAAGAAGTATCAAGCATGGATTGATCATCACGAGAAAGCCGAGCATAAAAATTCTAAATAATAATTTCTCTTGAGAGCTCATGATTGGGGCATCAATATAACATTGACTTAAGCCTCCCCCAAGCTAGAGCGATGCTTTCTCCTCCACGAGGCCAAAAATTATATATATAATTCCGATCGCGATGAACTAGATGCATAGTGTTGGGGATATTACTACTGGGCGTAAACCGGCCAGGACAGGCCGGGTTAACTTCATCAGTAGTTGAGTACGCTAAAGCCCATGAAGGCAGATGAGGATGATATATAGGGGCTCAAGGCCCATAACCGGTTGAAGGCCTGTAGCCGTAAACCGGCGTCAGTATGTAACTTGTATTGTAAGTTAGGAATAGTGGAGACCGAACCGGACACGTCTATGAGCCGGTCTCGGGACTCTGTAAACCGACGGGCGTCACCCATGTATATAAGGGGACGACCCGGCGGCAGTTCAGGGAGACACACAACAACTCGAGAGCTAGGCGAAGCATATTCGCTCCCTGGTCATCGAAACCCTATCAATTCCTTCACAACTAGACGTAGGCTTTTACCTTCATCGAAGGGGCCGAACTAGTATAAACTCTCTTGCGTCCCCTGTCCGCTTTAACCCCTTCAAGCTAACCCGTAGCGATGGCTCCACGACTAAGTCCTTTCATGAGGAAATCTGCCGTGACAAAACCACGACAGTTGGCGCCCACCGTGGGGCTCTCGCACGATGGTTTCAAGTTCTTGGAGGGCAACTTCGAAGGACTCAAGGGTTACGCCGTGGGCCGGATGACCAAGAGTCGTCGCGGCAAGCTCTACATCGACGATGCAGGATGGGGCCCCGAGGCCGGCTCAAT
Source organism: Aegilops umbellulata (assembly GCA_032464435.1). Lineage (NCBI taxonomy): Eukaryota > Viridiplantae > Streptophyta > Magnoliopsida > Poales > Poaceae > Aegilops > Aegilops umbellulata. The sequence continues at coordinate 203,153,082 of CP136058.1, read as the reverse complement.
TGAGTACGGGTACTGGGTCCCCTTTGGTGGCATACACGTCTTCATCGGCAAGATCGATGAACCGGGCCCTGAGCCGGACATCTGCACCGACCTCGTCGAAACGGCTCAACGTTCACGATCTGCCCAGGTTAAGCCGGCCGTGAAGCCTGCCTTCATGGGAGTCATCCATGGAGGGGAATACGAGGATAGATCGGAATCTGGTGGTGAGACCGTCGTATATTCCGGTGACGAGTCATCAACCGGAGAGACCGAGTCGTTATATCAGCTACAAGATGGCTAGATTGGGGGTTGTTCCGATGGCGACAGTATTCCGGACCCCTCTGATCTGCCGAGCCGGGTTGGAATATTCATGGTCGGTACACAAGCGGCGATCCACTCTTCGACCGCAGCAGCAATGATCTCTGGATCAGTAGTAGCAACGGCAGCCGGGGCAGGAGGCCCTGTGCGCCCGCCGACTCAAGTTTTATCTGATCTATTCAATGCGTTGACTACGCTCATGGCGGAGGCTAATCCGGCGGATCAGGATGCCCACAACGCGGAAATCGCAAAAGTGAAGGATCAGATTACTCAGGCCAAGGCCGACTTAGCAGCTGAGAATGCCAGGATGACTGCAGAACGGGCCGCTTTGGACGCGCAGGCTTATCGGCTTATGCTGGATCAGAACGCATCACATGAAGTCCTGAAGAGAAGGCAACGGTCTCGCCTGCCTCCGGTTTACGAATCCAGAAACCCCTTTAATACCCCAGGAGCAGGGACCAGTAACCCGCCGGCGGTAAACCGGGGGGAGGCCCCTGGGGCGGGGGCTCTGGTTCAGCCATGTTTGGTGGACCCGCCACGTCAGAACAACATTGTGGCTCAGCCTGTTCCAACACCTCCAGGTCATTACTCTACACCAATAGGCAATCTCATTGCTGCCGCTTCACGACTAGAGGCAATCCCAGTTGAAGGTGATTCTCCGGTGGTGGTGGAGACACGCCGGGTTAAGGAGCTTCTTCGGACAGCCTTGATTCAACAGGAAGCGTATTCATACAGGCGTGATCGAATTCATTCCATCCCTCGTCCGAGCCGGAGTTACAGCAGGCATATGGATGAGCCGGTCGTGTCAAGCAATGCACAGAACCGTGAAGCGCCCCGTGGCAACAACCTGGCAGGTGATGCTCAGGAAGTGGTAGACCGGGCCCCAGCACGCAGGGAGGCCGAGTTAGCGGCGCAGTATGAGGCTCGTCAGCTTACACCGGTTCGTCCAACCACCTCAGTCGAGCCAGGAGTTACCTCTAGTTCTTTGGGGGTACCGTGCCTCGTCCCCGCAATACGCAATGTGCACCTGCCCAAGGATTTCAAGGGCCCGCGCAAGGTGCCAAATTACACTACTGATTTATCTCTAGAAACATGGGTGGAGAGCTATGAGATGGCCATGGAGATGCTTGATATGGATGATGCGGCGTGTGCGAAGTATTTCACCATGATGCTAGAAGGGACGGCCCGTACTTGGTTAAAAAGTTTACCGGCCAACTCTATCAGTTCATGGGCCGAGTTGAGAGCCCGGTTTATCCAAAATTTTAAGGATACATACAAACAGCCTATGTCGATAGTGGACTTAGCGGCCTGTGTCCAGGAAGAAGGAGAGTGGACGACCCGTTGGATGCGCCGGGTCTCGAAGATTTTGCATTCGTCAGACCGCATCAATGCCGATACAGCAGTTATAAGCCTGGAAGGCAACTGCCGGTTTTAACCTCTGAAGTTGAAATTGGGACGGCTAAAGCGCCATTGCAACGATATGGGGACCCTCATGGCTGCGTTAGTGAAGTATGCTGACTCTGATAGTACCAAGGATCCCGAGTCTGACGATGACAAGACAGGGAAGGGAAAGAAGAGCAGCAACGCCAAGGGGCAGCACCACAACACGACGGGTCATGGAAACGGCGGCAAGCGTAAAGCGGACAACAGCATGGACTTTGTGGCTAATACCAGCGCGCAGGACAAGGGCCAGCGATGAAAGGGTAAACCGCCGAATCGCAGCGGAGCGCCTAATCCTAACCCGGACCGCGTGTCTTACTTGTTAAACCAGCCCTGTCCAAAACATGGGACGAAGGAAATGGTTGCCAATCACCTTTGGAAGGACTTCTACATCATGCAAGAGTTCAAAAATTCTAATGCTTTCCGATATGATCACGGATCAGGTGGCGGTTGAGGATCCGGATCTCATGGGCCGGGTTATGGTGGACGAAATTTCGGTTCAGGCTTCAATGGTAATCAGGGCGGACACAACAATCAAGGTAATCAAAACAGCCAAGGTGGCTACAATCAGCAGCAGCAGCAGCAATCGGGTTATCAGAGCAACCCGAAGCAGTCAAATAGTGGGAAGTATCATGTCTTCACCACTAATTTGGACAAGCGTGACCGAAAGGTTCATAAGCGGGCAGTGAACTCTGTTGAACCGGCAGTTCCCCGTTACTTACGCTGGTCCGAACAGCCAATCGTGTGGAGCAGAGAGGATCATCCTCCCCGGGATGACAATCCGGGTCAACTGGCATTGGTGGTGGCGTCTCAGGTGGGAGGTTATAAATTCACCAAGGTACTCATGGATGGAGGAAGCAGTATTAACATCCTCTATTATGATACCTTCCGTCGTATGGGGTTAACAGATAAAAATCTTAAACCGTCCAATACGGTGTTGCACGGCGTAGTGCATGGTAAGTCAGCGTATCCTGTTGGCAAGATAGCTCTGGAGGTGGCCTTTGGAGATGATCATGACTCCAAATCAGAAATATTGACCTTTGAGGTGGTGAAAATCCAGAGTCCATATCACGCCCTATTTGGACGGCCGGCTTATGCTAAATTTATGGCACGGCCCTGTTATGTCTATTTACAGCTCAAGATGCCGTGTCACAAGGGAACAATAACTGTCCATGGAAGCCACAAGATTGCTTTGGAATGTGAAGAAGGTGATGCGGCTTATGCTGAGTCGGTTTGCGCCACGGAGGAGTTGAAATTTTACAAAGATAATGTTGATCCAGCAGACATGACTCCGTTGAAAAAGCCAACTACGGAGCACGATCCGACCCTGAAGTTTAAATCGGCTATTGAGACTAAGCTTGTTGACTTCGTACCTGGCGATTCGTCCAAGCAGTTCAGCATCAGTGCAAACTTGGATCCAAAATAAGAAAGCGCGCTCATCGAGTTCATCCGTGAGAATCGGGACATCTTTGCGTGGAAGCCTTCTGACATGCCAGGTGTACCGAGAGAACTCGCTGAGCACACCCTTAATGTTGATCCCAAGTATAAACCGGTGAAGCAGTTTCTCCGCCGGTTCAACGAAGAAAGACGTAAAGCTATTGGAGAGGAAGTAGCCAGGCTCTTAGCGGCTGGGTTTATCGTTGAAGTTTTCCATCCTGAATGGTTAGCTAATCCGGTGCTGGTCCTTAAGAAGAATGGCACATGGCGTATGTGTGTAGATTACACAGATCTCAACAAAGCTTGTCCAGCAGATCCTTTTGCCCTCCCCCGTATTGATCAAATTATTGATGCTACGGCGGGTTGTGAGCGTTTGAGTTTTTTGGATGCATATTCTGGTTATCATCAGATCAAGATGGCAGTAAGGACCAGGAGAAGACGGCCTTCATAACTCCCTTTGGAGCCTTCTGCTATGTGTCTATGCCCTTTGGGCTCAAGAGTGCCCAGGCGACTTATCAACGGTGTGTGCAGAATTGTCTTCATAAGAAAATCGGACGTAATGTTAATGCCTATGTGGATGATATTGTGGTCAAGTCAAGGAAGAAGGAGACTCTGGTTGACGATTTGAAAGAAACATTTGATAACTTGCGGACATACAAGATGATGCTCAATCCGGCCAAATGCGTCTTTGGTGTACCAGCAGGCAAGTTATTGGGCTTTCTGGTATCTAACAGGGGCATTGAGGCTAATCTGGAGAAGATCACGGCTATCACCTCCTTGGCTAAGCCGAAATGTATCAATGACGTTCAACGCTTGGCAGGCCGGATTGCCGTGTTGAGCCGGTTTATCAGCCGCCTTGGTGAGAAGGCAATTCCTTTGTATCATACGCTGAAGAAGATAGATAACTTCATCTGGAGTTCTGCCGCTGATGAAGCGTTTGAGTACTTAAAGCGGCAGCTAGCTAATCCGCCCGTTCTTGCTGCTCTGGTTGACAAGGAACCATCGCTGTTATATGTGGCAGCCAATGCCCGAGCGGTCAGCGTGGCTATTGTAGTGGAGCACAAGGAGGCAGGCAAGGAATATCCGGTTCAACGTCCGGTTTACTATATCAGTGAGGTGCTTATTGAATCCAAGCAAAGGTACCCGCATTGGCAGAAATTGGTGTGTGGAGTTTTCATGGCAAGCCGGAAGCTTAAACAGTACTTCCAAGGTCATCCCATCACAGTGGTCAGCTCTGCTCCTCTGGGAGATATAATCCAGAACAGGGAGGCAACTGGCGGATTGCCAAGTGGGCTATAGAGCTTGGGCCTCATGGGTTGAAATACATACCCCGGACGGCCGTCAAATCTCAAGCACTTGTGGATTTCATCAATGATTGGACGGAACTGCAAGCACCTGAAGAGAAACCGGATCACACTTACTGGACTATTCATTTTGATGGGTCCAGGCAATTGGAGGGCTCGGGGGCTGGAGTCGTATTAACTTCCCCACGAGGTGACAAGTTTTGTTATGTTCTTCGTTCTTCCGTCGGTCCACGTGATCCATGAGGCGGACGCTTTGAGCCGGTTGGGTTCTCAGCATAAACCGGTCTCGCCTAATGTCTTCTTTGATGTTCTGCATAATCCGTCTGTCAAGCTCCCTGGTGAAGAGGATTTGGCTATTCCTGATCCGGACGCTCAATTGGTGGCGGCTCTTCATGTCATCCCGGATTGGACGGTTCCTTATCTCGCGTACATCAACCGGGGCAAGTTACCGGAGAATGAGACTCTAGCCAGGCAGATAATCCGGCGGTCCAAGTCCATGACCATTATCAATGGAGAGCTGCATCATTGCAGTGTGTCAGGGGCGTTTCAACGTTGTGTGTCTCCTGAGGAAGGCTGTGAGATTTGCGCGAGATCCACGAAGGAGATTGTGGTCACCACGCCGGTTCAAAATCTTTGGTGGCTAAGGCGTTTCGCCATGGTTTCTATTGGTTGACTGCTCATGCTGATGCGGAGGACCTGGTCAGACGATGTGATGGCTGTCAGAAGTTCTCAAGACGCGCTCATGTGCCGGCTCAAAAATTGAGGATGATTCCATTTACTTGGTCGTTCGCGACTTGGGGCTGGATATGGTTGGGCCGTTCAAGAGGTCCAAAGACAAGAAGACCCACCTCCTGGTGGCAGTTGACAAGTTTACAAAGTGGGTAGAGGCAAAGCATGTTAGCAAGTGTGACGCAGCCACGACGGCTCAATTCATCAAAAAGGTGATTTTCTGGTTTGGCTTTCCACATAGCATTATCACTGACAATGGTACCAATCTGTCCAGGGGTACCATGAAGGAGTTCTGTCAGCGTGAGCACATCCGGCTTGACGTATAATCAGTGGCTCACCCACAGTCCAATGGTCAAGCAGAGAGGGCCAATCAAGAGATCTTGCGAGGTATCAAACCCCGGCTTATGGTTCCTTTGCAGCGGACGCCGGGTTGTTGGGTTGAGGAGCTACCGTCTGTGTTATGGAGCATCAACACCACACCCAACAGATCGACATGATACACCCCGTTCTTCATGGTTTATGGAGCGGAGGCGGTTCTCCCCAGCGACATTCGTCATGACTCACCTCGTGTAGCGGCATATGTTGAAGCGGACAATGAGACAGCACGACAAGATGCTCTTGACCTGCTGGATGAGGAGCATGACATAGCGGCTGCCCGTTCGGCGATTTATCAGCAAGATCTACGTCACTATCACAATCGCCGAGTTAGAACCAGAACCTTTCAAGAAGGAGATTTGGTGCTTCGGCTCATCCAAGATCAGACGGATATGCACAAGTTATCCCCACCTTGGGAGGGACCTTTTGTGGTCAGCAAGAATCTGCACAATGGGTCATATTACCTAATCGATATTTGAGAGCACAAAGACTCACATACATCATAGGAGGAGACCACCGGCCATGGAACATAGCTCATCTTCGGCCTTACTATACTTGAGCCATAGGCTCTGCTTTTGTACATATTATGACAACGTATATATTATGATCAATACAATAAACCGGAGCCTCAGCTAAAGCGGGGTCTCTGTTATTTTTACATCATGTGTGGTTACACGGAGTTTCTGTCTTAAAGAGGCCTCCAGTTTACCCCTTGAGTTAGCTTCTCAAAAGCTTTATATTATATCACTCGGGGGCTTGATCGTGTCCGAACCATAGCAACACCTTTTGATAGGCGAAAAGCCACAACATCACTTGGGGACTTGGTCACGTCTGAACCAGTCACACCTCTTGATCGGCCTAGTGCCATAGCATCACTTGGGGGCTTGGTCGAACCCGAACCATAGCTACACCTCTTGATCGGCGTAATGCCAAAGCATCATTTGGGGATCTGGCTGACTTGAACCATAGCTACGCCTGTTAGGGGCATGGTCTTGTCCGACCATGGTAATGCCTCTTGATCGGCTCCAAGCCTCATTTGCAATGGTTTTACCTCTACCTGGCTTGAATTCTGTTTTCTTTCTTGGATAAACATTTCTTTTGTTGCATTTTTAAACCGACATTATTAAACTGGTTTGACTGTCAGTTACAAATTGATGGAACACGGTCAAATCTTAATCCGGAGACTATTTGCTCGGTTTGATTTTTTGTTACCATTCTATTATGGAGTAAAACCAGTGCTTATCATAAGCCGGAACGGTTTACATTGTAAACCGGCCTTATATTAACAGGAGTTGTTTTCTCCTCCAACAGTTTGGGTTATCAACCCCGCTTCAAGGTTGGCCAGCCAACATCATGCCTAATGATGGCAGGTATTATGTATTTCCATATTTGGTTATATGTTTTAACTTAAATTATCATCTTTTGTCTTACAAACATGGATATCATGACCCGTCTGGCGGTAAACCGCCAAGGCGTTTTAAGATTCTTAACTGCAGAAAATAGTTTGGAAAAATATGATTCAAACAGGCATCAGTTGAAGATAAATATGCACGAAGGCATACCAAGACAAAGTATATCAACTAGCCTATTACAAGGCGTTCCAAGTGCCCAAAAAAGATCATTGTTTTTACATGTCACAGCATGCAGTGGTTTCAACCGGCCTCCGGTTCACACTTGATCGCCGGCTTGACCTGATGGTTGCGGGTCATCTCGCGCCGGTTCAGCTTCTTCCTCCCTACCCAGTGGCTGGAAATCAACAGTTGCCCAGTCAATTCCAGTTAATGCTTGAAACACAGCTTCATCACTGATCAGCAGAGACGATTCAATGTCAGGAGCGTAAGTATGCTTACGGATTGGTGGTTTGAGGTTCCAGCTTCTGGAATTGGTGCAACAACCCGCTTGTTCTGAGCATCATATTGGGCTTGATAGTAGGACAGATCTGCCTCTTCAACTAGTTGACAAGCAGAGGGCGCACTTCCCGGTTTGTGGATCGAAGATCCTCTTCGTCAAATTCTGTACCATCTTCCTTCAAGCTGGGATAGCCTTGGGCCGCTTCAATAGGATCAAAGTCAGGAACCCACGCTTTTGCTCGGATTAGAGCGTTCAAAGCACCCGTTCTAGCAGCAGTTTTCTTCAGCTCTTCAACCCGGGCAGGGAGAATAGACAACCTTTTAATAGTATCTTGGATCATGGTGGGTGGCAGATTATTGTGGGAAGCAGTATAGATGATCGGTTGTGTATGCATGTACAGTTGCTCTATCAAGGTGTAAGCAGCTTTCAACTTCTTCGCACGTCCGATCCCAAGTGGCCAATGCGAGTTCCTATGTCATTGCACAGGTTAGTAAACCGGCAGCTACATGACAAGGTCTGTTCAATTCAGAGAGTAAGGATACCTACCAAATACAGCGGCGGTCATGGTATGAACTTGTCGCTTCACGCTGGTCAATTCGTCAACCACCGGTTTAAAAGCGGCCTCTGCTTTTTCAGCCCTTTGTGTTAAAGCGGCTTTCTCGATGGCCCAATCTGCCCGCTCTTTCTTGAAGCCTTCTTTAAGTTTCTCCATCATGCTTAAAGCGCGGGTCAATTCTTCTTTGGCCTTGGAGGTTTCTGCCTGTTGAGACTTAAGATTCTCCTACAGGTCGGCGGTTTGACTTTCTCTCTTGCTCAGCTCAGCCTGCGTACACATAGTTATACGATGAAATGACAGTACAGATTTGAAGTACCAACCACATAACAAGTTATGCCCTTGGTACTTGGGGGCTAATGCATATTTGTTCTTCATCGTACAGTCTCTACAAAGTCCCAAGCTCAATACAATTATTCAACTTGGCACTTGGGGGCTAATGGCCATTTGTTCAAAGACCACTGGTACAGGAATTTTTATTCTCTAAAGTCCCTGTTTAACTTTGTAAAGTTGAACCGGCCCTTGGGGGCTACGTTAGCAAAATTCAGATGAACTGAGGTTAACATTGAATATTTACTCAAGTCCCGGCTTAATTTGATATCTTAAACCGTCACTTGGGGGCTATTGGAGTTGATAAAGCTACCAGATAATACAAGAAGGGAAGCATCTAGGAGGTTACCTCATATTTCTCCTTCATCATATTGACCAGACCGGCTTCATAATCGCGGCTGGTGTACAGCCGGTTCAGATAGCCAGAGTGAAGATCTTGAGCATTCAGAGCGGCATAAGTTGATAAATCAACATTCCACTTGCCTTTACCAATTGCAGAGAATTCCTCCTTAGCACTGTGCGTGGATAAAGCGACAGGGTTTCCTGGATATGTATGTCCAACGCTAGTAATAAGGACATCATCATCTTTTTCTTCACCGGTTTGTACTAGAGTCGCCTGTTTGTCAGTATTCTTTGCTGGACTAGCCGGTTTATCAGTACGGATAGGGCTTGTCGGCTGGTCAACAGGGCATGTGGCATCAACATCTGCCTGTTCAGTGACAAACTGATGGTCTTGCGGTGGCGGGTCATTCAGCACATCATCAGGTTGGCCTCTTTAGGGTCCGGTACTTTCTCCGGTTCAGCAACTGTATTTTCTTCTGCCGGTTTGTTCAGGCGAGCCTTCTTACTTGGTCTCGGTTTGGCACTGAGAAAATAAAGCATGAAGGTCAGTATAGCATACAAAATACATGTTAAGAATAAGGCAAGTGAATAACTTACCCAATGACCGGTTTAAGCGGCAGAAGCTTGGTGGCTGATGACTCGCCAGAAGATGAATGAGAAGTGCCCTGATAATTGGAATCAGACGGATTAGGAGGTTGACGAAAACAACCCGCTTTAGGGCATGCAGTGACAAGAGAGTTAGAGACCTCTGAACGACGTTTCCGAACCGGACTGTTTGGTAAACCGGCGGAGGTAACTACCTGGCCGCTGTGCCAGGTTGTGCGGCGAGCATCGTGCTGTTGTGTCTTCACAAGAAAGTTTAGGTCCAAGTAAGCAAGAGGATGAGAAAATTTAACTTTCCGGTTTGCCCAACGGGTTTTTAGTGAAGGCAAGGGGTTTGAATCGGAGGAAAGAACGATTACCTCTACAGCATCGGCATGACTGACTTCAGCGTCATCCTGACAATAAGCATTATCAATAAGGCATATGAAAAATGAACCAAGTGAGTCAAGTTCTACCTCAAGATCCGGGTTACCCACATCATCGTCAGCCGGTGGATCGGAGGATGCAGTGGTTCCCTTCCTGTTGGTAGTCTTCTTCACAGCCTTGGTCTTTTGCCGGGTTGGCTTTACCAGTTTATCTTGAGGAGGTTTCTTGTTCCAGAACGGATCATCGCCCTGTTAAAAATTATAAACATTTTGAGAGAATATTTGGACAAAAGCAATTTCAGATACACAGAAGGTATGATTCTTACAGCTGGCGGTTTGTTAATAGCGCAGAAAGGGGGGAGGCCGGTTTGAGCACAGACATGTTCCGGTTCATTCAACATCTGTTTGACAGCTTCGGTAACTTCCTCGTCTGTAAGTTGGATATCAATGTGCCTCTGAGCATCCTTTACATCTCATGTATACTCACACATCAAACCGGGGCGTCGGCTTAAGGGGAGTATGCTCCAAGAGATCCAGCAGCGTGCGAAATCAACCTTTGTCAACCTGTTGGCCATAAAGGCCCTAAGCTTTGATAGTTGGTGAGAATATTTGACTCTCTGTTTGGCGGTTAACCTTTGAGGGAAAGGGTGTGTGTTGCTCAAACGTTCTAGACGGTAACCCGACAGGGGATTTTCTTCAGAAGGAGAGGTGTCCTTGCAATAAAACCATGTGTGGTTCCATTCCTTGGGGTGGCTGTGAAGATTAGCATGAGCGAAGGTGACTTCTTTCCTTTTCTGAATTGCCACACCGCCCAGTTCTGTGTTGGATCCATCTCTGAACTCTGTGCGGTGGTTTAGGTGGAAACAGTCCCTGAATAATCTACTGAAGGTTCCTCCTGAAGGTAAACCTCGCAGAAGACTTGAAAGTGGCAAATATTGGTTATAGATTTAGGACCAATATCTTGCGGGTGCAGTTGAAAATCGGCTAAGACATGCCAGAAAAACTTCGAACCGGGAGGGTTGAAGCCCCGGCTTAAATGACCAGTAAAAACAACAACTTCTCCCTCTCTAGGGGTAGGAGGACATTCCGTGCCAGGGACCCTCCAGTGGATGGTGTCCTTCTTACTTAAAGTGCCCGTTTTGACCAGATTATTCAGCTGGTCTTCGATCACTCGAGAAGGGACCCAGCTGCACTCATACACTTGTTTCGCCATGGCAAGATCTACAATACATTAATTACCGGTTTAAGAGTACGTTGGACAATCATATGATGATGGTATTTGCTAATCCCGAGGCAACTATTCATAAACCGGAGTTCAACGAGGCAGCAGTGCCCTGGTAAAGGATTTGGCGGTTCAACAAGGGGCCTAATGGTATATACCAGATTGTTATTTTTTCTGCAAAGTTAAACCGCCTAGTCTAAGCATTGAAGAGTCAAGATTGCAGATGAGTAAGTAAACAAAAACAGGTTTCACAAGGTTATGTTACAGTTTTGGATCTGAGGGATGTTAGAAAAGGGAAATATATTCAAAGCTTAAAGAAGCAGTACCGAACCAATGAGCAAGGGTGCAAGTAAGATCTATGGTTTTGAGATGCGTAAGTGAAAATGGAGGCTAAAGGCTACCATTACACAGAGCAGAGATTCAGGAGTTCATCTGAGAACCATCATATGAACAAGAAACGAATGATGAACACTGAAGAACCTGGAAACCCTAGAACAGATCTATGGCGGAAAGGGCAGAAGACTTACCGGAGCTGAGGAAGAAGCGGAAGGCTGTCGCGGTGTCCTGGTGCGTTCAGGGTGGTGCAGCGGCCAAGGTCGAAGCAGAGATGACGGTCGACGGTGGAGGCGGAGCTCCACAAGCTGAGCAGCGCAAGGAGGACGACGCAGAAGGGCACGAAGGGGAAAAGAAAATGACCCCTCGGTCCTATTTATAAAGGCAGGGGATACGTGTCAAGCGCAAAAATCAAGGGGCCGCCAGTTTGGAAGCGGAGCTGTCGCCTCGATTGTTGTAGACCTATTAATGATGAGGTGTCATGCATAGTTTCTTTATAAATAGATGACGTCATGCCGGTTCACCACGATCTGAGAAGATGACGTCACGACGCTTTACCAAATTACAAGAAGATGTTGAAGATGAAGTTTTTTTTGCTAAGGATTGACATGAACCTGTTTAAATCAATCTGGGGCCTAATGTTGGTGTGACGCCCCCGATTCAATCATACACTAATCATGCATGCAAATGTGTACGATCAAGATCAGGGACTCACGGGAAGATATCACAACACAACTCTACAAATAAAATAAGTCATACAAGCATCATAATACAAGCCAGGGGCCTCGAGGGCTCGAATACAAGTGCTCGATCATAGACGAGTCAGCGGAAGCAACAATATCTGAGTACAGTCATAAGTTAAACAAGTTGCCTTAAGAAGGCTAGTACAAAAGGGGATACAGATCGAACGAGGCGCAGGCCTCCTGCTTGGGATCCTCCTAAACTACTCCTGGTCGTCGTCAACGGCCTGCACGTAGTAGCAGGCACCTCCGGTGTAGTAGGAGTCGTCGTCGACGGTGGCGTCTGGATCCTGGGCTCCATCGTCTGGTCGCAGCAATCGGGTAGAGAAATGGGGGAAAAGGGGAAACAAGGCAACCATGAGTACTCATCCAAAGTACTCGCAAGCAAGGAGCTACACTACATATGCATGGGTATATGTTTAAAGGGCCATATCAGTGGACTGAACTGCAGAATGCCAGAATAAGAGGGGGATAGCTAATCATGTCGAAGACTACGCTTCTGGCAGCCTCCGTCTTGCAGCATGTAGAAGAGAGTAGACTGAAGTCCTCCAAGTAGCATCGCATAGCATAATCCTACCCGGCGATCCCCTCCTCGATGCCCTGTTAGAGAGCGATCACCGGGTTGTATCTGGCACTTGGAAGGGTGTGTTTTATCAAGTATCTGGTTCTAGTTGTCATAAGGTCAAGGTACAACTCCGGGTCGTCCTTTTACCGAGGGACACGGCTATTCGAATAGATAAACTTCCCTGCAGGGGTGCACCACATAACCCAAAACGCTTGATCCCATTTGGCCAGACACACTTTCCTGGGTCATGCCCGGCCTCGGAAGATCAACACATCGCAGCCCCACCTAGGCACAACAGAGAGGTCAGCACGCCGGTCTAAACCTAAGCGCACAGGGGTCTGGGCCCATCGCCCTTAGCACACCTGCACGTTGCGAACGCGGCCGGAAGCAGACCTAGCAACCTCCAGTACAACGGAAGTCACGTTACGCGGCCCAATCTGGCACGCGCCGCTCAGTCGCTGACGTCACGAAGTGCTTCGGCTGATACCACGATGTCGGGTGCCCATAACTGTTCCCGCGTAGTTGGTTAGTGCATATAGACCAAATGGCCAGACTCAGATCAAATACCCAGATCTCGTTAAGCGTGTTAAGTATCCGCGAACGCCGACCAGGGCCAGGACACCTCTCTCCTAGGTGGTCTCAACCTGCCCTGTCGCTCTGCCACAAAGTAACAGTCGGGGGCCGTCGGGAACCCAGGCCCACCACTACCTGGGTGGAACCACCTGCCCCTTCAGCCCCCATCTCCGAACAGTATCACAGGTAATGTAACAGTGTAAAGTATATAGTATATGCCCGTGATCACCTCCCGAAGTGATCACGGCCCGTAGTATAGCATGGCAGACGGACAAGAGTGTATGGCCACTGATGGAACACTAGCATCCTATACTAAGCATGTAGGATTGCAGGTAAAGGTAATAATAGTAGTAGCAAGGACAGGCTATGCATCAGGATAGGATAAACGGAAAGCAGTAACATGCTACATTACTCTAATGCAAGCAGTATAGAAGAGAATAAGCGATATCTGGTGATCAAGGGGGGGCTTGCCTGGTTGCTCTGGCAAGAGAGAGGGGTCGTCAACTCCGTAGTCGAACGGGGCAGCAGCAGCGTCGGTCTCGGTGTCTAGCGAGAGAAGAGGGGGAAGAAACAATAAATATTTAAGCAATCAGATGCATAGCGATGCATGACATGACAAGTATCGGTGCTAGGGGTGCCCTAACGCGGTATGAGGTGATACCGGTGAAGGGGAATGTTGCGAGTTTGATATGTTAGGGGCGCGTGGCGGACGAACGGGCTGCATAGCCGGGTTCGTTGGATTTTTCTGAGCAACTTTCATATATAAAGTTTTTCGATCCAAGCTACGGTTTATTTTCTACAATTTACCGAAGTTTGAAGCATTTTCTGAAATTATTGCTAATTCGAAAATAAACGGTAAATACTAGGTACACTCGGCGCAGTGCACCCAGCATTGCACCAGGGGATGACAGTGGGACCTAGTTGACTGCTGACTCATCAGTCAACTATGGACCATTGACTGGTCAAATGGGTCCATTGGACCCACACGTCATTGACTGGATCAGTCCAGTCAGCAAATTGACTGGTCAATAAACGTGTGGGACCCGCTCATGAGTGATACGTGCTTTTATTAACAGAGACATTTAACTTATTTTAAAAAGGTTTAGTTAGCAGAGGGGCCCCACATGGTAGTGTCTAATTAGGGGGGGTTAACACTAATTAAGTTGGGGTCGGCCCCATTGGTTAGCGGGCGAGGCCTTGCCTGTGCTCGAGCACAGGCTTGCACGGCGAGCGCCGGCGGGCAAAGAGGTCGGGCGGGGGCAGCTGCGGCACAGCCGGCGCGCGGGCCGGGAGGTGCGACCAGCCGCAGCAGCCGGGGGCGGCGGCGCTTGGACGGCAGGCGGCGGCGGCACTGGGCATCGAGGTGAGCGGTAGCAGGCATTAGTGCCGCGGCGGGCGGAGGCGGGAGCAGAGCCCTAGCGGGCGCGCGAGGAAAGAGCCGGCGAGAATCGACGATGGACGCGGGAGGAGGCGCGTGAGCGAGGCGGCTGCAGGGGAGCGCCCGGGGCGACGGCGGCCATGGGCGTGGGCGGAGGCGAGGCGCGCGCGGCTCGGCAGGCCGCGGTGGATGCGGCTGTAGGCGCGCGAGGCAAGGCAGCAGCAGTGCCTCGGTAGCAGCAGGTGTGGGCGCGGCCGAGCAGCGTTTGCAGCGCCGGAACCGGCCGGGATCGAGCGGGCGACCGAGTGGGGCACGGGCGAGCCAAGCGCGGCCAGGGGACGGGGCATGCGAGCGGGGCGGGCTCAGCGGCGCGAGCGCAGGCGCACGGGAGCTGCAGGGCGAGGCGCGATACAGCAACGGCGCGCGGGAGCGGATGGAGAGGTTCGGGCGCATCGGTGGTGGCGTCCTACGGCGACTGGAGGGGGGGAAGAAACTCGAGGAGCTCACCGGGGGAGCACATGAAGGCCCGGTGGTAGCTTAGGAGCAGCAGGTTCGGCCGGGGATGGCGACGGAGTGTCGCGGCCCGAGGAGGAAGATGACGGTGATGCCGCAGTGCGGGGCCGTCCCGGCTCGGGTTCTTTGGTGTAGTCGAAGGAGACGACCGTGGAGCGGCTCCTGGACCTGCTAGCCGGTGACGAGGAGGCCGGTGGTCACGGGATCGATGACGATGACGACGACCGCGATCTCGGCCTCTTCTAGATCGTCGAATATGAGCGAGGGAGAGGGGGATTTGGGGACTAGGGTTGTCACACGCATTGGGGAGGGCCTTATATGCATCGGGGGCTCGCTAGATGGTTGACACGGTGGCCATGGCAGCGCGGAAGCGTGCAACCCCTGCCTTCTTCTCTGTATTGAGATTGAAGGAGGCTTGTAGTGGGCTGGGCCTAATACTATAGTAATAGGCCTTTAGTGCACAGTAGACCTTTAGCATTTTCCCTTTTTCCAGTTTGTCAGTTTTTCTTTTATTTATTAACAGAAGTTGTCTAAAAATAATTAAGGCTGCCAAAACATTTTTAATAAACGTGGAACTAGGCCACATAAATACTTTGTGAATTATGAAACTGCCACAAACTGTTTCAAGGCATTTGGAAGTGACTAGGTATTTTTAGAAACTAAAATAAGGCAAGATAAATGTTGCTGGGCCGGCAAAATAGAATCCAGGGGCATTTTGTGAATTTTGGTGAGGTTGGTTCAAATTTTAAAATTGCATTGGGATTATTTGCAACAGTAGGAACATTTTATTTCCTGGAATTTGAATAACTTTTATTTATCACTTGAATTTGAATTTATTTTAAAGAGGATTTTGATAGGAGGTGTTTATCCACTACTGGGCGTAAACCGGCGAGGACAGGCCGGGTTAACTTCATCAGTAGTTGAGTACGCTAAAGCCCATGAAGGCAGATGAGGATGATATATAGGGGCTCAAGGCCCATAACCGGTTTAAGGCCCGTAGCCGTAAACCGGCGTCGGTATGTAACTTGTATTGTAAGTTAGGAATAGTGGAGACCGAACCGGACGCGTCTATGAGCCAGTCTCGGGACTCTGTAAACCGACGGGCGTCACCCATGTATATAAGGGGACGACCCGGCGGCGGTTCAGGGAGACACACAACAACTCGAGAGCTAGGCGAAGCATATTCGCTCCCTGGTCATTGAAACCCCATCAATTCCTTCACAACTAGACGTAGGCTTTTACCTTCTTCGAAGGGGCTGAACTAGTATAAACTCTCTTGTGTCCCTTATCCGCTTTAATCCCTTCAAGCTAACCCGTAGCGATGGCTCCATGACTAAGTCCTTTCATAAGGACATCTGCCGTGGCAAAACCACGACACATAGGGTAATATTTTTGGTGAAATTCCAATTTCAATCGATTCCAATTCTAAGATCCAATATCATTGCATAGCCTATACCATGCCAATGCGTTTTCCTTCAAAGATAAAGGGAAAACCTTCTTCTTAGCTTCATCTCCGGGTAAACCTGCAAGCTTAAATAATCCACATATATCAAGTGCATATCAGGATGTTCGGTTCCATCTCCTGCATACGGACTAGCTAGCAGTTGTTCTATCATACCCGAGGGAATTTCAAAACCAATATTTTTAGTAGGTGCATTAGGTTGAGGGGTAACTAATTTTGGTTTCGGTCGAGGTGAAGATACCCTCAACAAACCCCTCAAAGGATTGTTCTCCATAGAAACAAGTGACAATAAATTTCAGCATGTAGTAATAATTTTTCCTTACCGATTTCCACTTACCAAGAGCTCTTCACTCCCCGAGAATGGCGTCGGAAAAGAGCCTTGATGACCCACAAGTAGAGGGGATCAATCGTAGTCCTTTCGATAGGTAAGAGTGTTGAACCCAACGAGGAGCAGAAGGAAATGACAAGTAGTTTTCAGCAAGGTATTTTCTACAAGCACTGAAATTATAAGTAACGAGTAGTTTGATAGCAAGATAATTTCTAGCGAGCAAGTAATGGTAATGATAGAAAAAGTGCAGCAAGATAGCCCAATCCCTTTGAGGCAAAGGATGTGACTCCCCCGATTCAATCGTACACTAATCATACACACAAACGTGTACGATCAAGATCAGGGACTCACGGGAAGATATCACAACACAACTCTAAAATAAAATAAGTCATACAAGCCAGGGGCCTCGAGGGCTCGAATACAAGTGCTCGATAATAGACGAGTCAGCGGAAGCAACAATATATGGGTACAGACATAAGTTAAACAAGTTGCCATAAGATGGCTAGCACAAACTAGGATACAGATTGAAAGAGGGCCTGCCTGGGATCCTCCTAAACTATTCCTGGTCTTCGTCGGCAGCCTGCACGTAGTAGTAGGCACCTCCGGAACATATCACTAGGAAGGTGCCTCATGAATTACACACGAAGCCAAGCGTGAGCATTGACTTTGGGAACAGGGGTGTACATGAGAGTCAGGTTTCGATCATGTGGAACTGTGGGTTATGGGCCCACCATGTGGGTTAAAAGTAGAAAGGCGTTGACAGCTTGCATGGTCATGCTAGCAAGGCACGTCAGAGAAGATACTGTCAGATATGTCGGCAACAACTTTGGTACCAAGGGCGAGGGAGAAAGAGAACCATTTTCCTGCTCGTTGAAACGAGGCAGGCCAATAGGCAAAGTTCTCGTCCATCGGTGGTTACCGGTATGTCATCAACAATAGTAACAGGGTCTTACTGATAGAATTGTACACCGAGGTGTTTACATAAGTAGGAGAATATTACTGCTTAGATCATATAGACCTCAAGAAAGGTTAAACAAACAATGTAAAGGATAATATGATTATCAAATTAAACAGAACAATGGAAAGAATAATGTGTTTAAACACATATTTCAGGGGTATATCCTTCCCAAGGACAAGCAGAGCATGATATCCATGACAATATATAGAGTAGAAAACCCTTTAGGTAAGGGGAGAGAAATTTCATGACATTACCCATACAACGGTGTTTGGATAATTGATAAAGAAAATTTTGCATTGTGCTTCAAATTTTCTTATTGATGATCTACCACAGACATGCTTCAAGATAGCATTGACATGGTCTTCGAGCAATGTCGGACTTTGGATACTCAAAGGATTCATCGGGAACAACTTATATAATAAGTATTACAATTTCCTCATGGAAGAATGGCTAACCTTGCTAAAAAGGAAACTATAACAATAGGTTCTCTGGCCAGGGGTGCTAGGCATGACATCACCTTACTGGGTTATATAAATACCAATGTTATGACTCCTGGAAAATGTTCCAACCATCATATCTGACAGACATTCAGATCTGATTGGTGTCAGGATACCTCAAACTCAGTATGCCTAAGAAGAAAAGATGCGATACGGATTGACGAGATGACATTGTAAGATCTCGGGACATGAACTATGGAAGCGAGTTCTGAACAAGAGTTCATCATTATACCAAGGAGAGGATAAGGGGGTGGCTGATGGACTCAGCGACAATTCATCGAGGTTTCCAAAAGATGGATTTCCACAATTATGTGAACAAGGAGATAACATTTGTCAGATTAAATGGTATAATGATGTATGCTCGAGGAAAACATACACAGTTAAACACTGCTTGAAAGGTGCACCCGAGATCTTAGGTAGTATGATCAGATTTAGTAACCAATAGTCTTAGAATGAACCATCGACGAGTAACTTCAAAGCAATAGGGTTGCTAGGAGTATAGAATTCAAGCAATATCGTTCATGTGTTGGTATCCCAGTTATAATCAACACGAGAATCAAGAAAGAATGATGATGGTGAGAAGTATCACTATAACAAGAATTCTTAAGAGGTGGAGCAATACTCACAACATTCTTGATATAGAAGATAGTAATACTGCAAGGTAGAACATAACCTAAGCTATATACCAAGGAAATGAAGGTACAACACAAAACATGAACAAGTTTGTGTTGGGGGAAGGCAAGAATGTTGCCGATGATAACACAAATCATCGAGGGGCAAGGACGGTATTTCCCATCATGAATTCGATTGATATCCTGGAAGAGCTCAGAATGTTGATGATAACCATAACACAATTGTCGAGAGGTTTCACGAAGGTGTAATCGATCAGCGGTGACACCAAGTCAAAGGAATGATGAAGCAAAAGGTTATTGGAACCACAAGTAGGACACAAATTCAAAATCAAGCTTGCTGCTCAAGGTGAAATGGCATTACGGGGAAGATCGACGTAATCTTAGCTCACCGTCGAAAGTTGTGCTCCGGGAAGAAGGACCAGGTGGCACATCTTAAAATTTAGCACGATAATGATATAGTCGGTCAGGCAAGGAATGACTTGAAGGATTATATAAACTCGCAAGCAATGAAAATTACCTAGGGTTATCGAACCGGAATGCGGAATCGATACACATATCGGTGTTCTCGGTTGACGATGCTGCCTCTTGAGCACTGTGTTGGTTTTCCCTTGAAGAGGAAAGGGTGATGCAGCAAAGTAGCATAAGTATTTTCCTTAGTTTTTGAGAACCAAGGTATCAATCCAGTAGGAGACCATGCACGAGTCCCTCGCACCTACACAAACAAATAAATCCTCGCAACCAACGCAATAAAGGGGTTGTCAATCCCTTCACGGTCACTTACGAGAGTGAGATCTTATAGATATGATAGGATAATATTTTTGGTATTTTATGATAAAATGCAAAGTAAAATAAAAGGTAATAAAAATAGATAAGTGTTGGAAGATTAAAATGATAGAAAATAGACCCGGGGGCCATAGGTTTCACTAGAGGCTTCTCTGGAGAGCATAAGTATTACGGTGGGTGAACAAATTACTGTTGATCAGTTGACATAATTGAGCATAGTTATGAGAATATCTAGGTATGATCATGTATATAGGCATCACGTCCGAGACAAGTAGACCGACTCCTGCCTGCATCTACTACTACTACTCCACACATCGACCGCTATCCAACATGCATCTAGAGTATTAAGTTCATAAGAACAGAGTAACACTTTAAGCAAGACGAAATGATGTAGAGGGATAAACTCATGCAATATGATATAAACCCCATCTTGTTATCCTCGATGGAAACAATACAAATACGTGCCTTGCTGCCCCTACTGTCACTGGGAAAGGACACCACAAGATTGAACCCAAAGCTAAGCACTTCTCCCATTGCAAGAAAGATCAATCTAGTAGGCCAAACCAAACTGATAATTCGAAGAGACTTGCAAATATAACCAATCATACATAAAAGAACTCATAGAAGATTCAAATATTGTTCATAGATAAACTTGATCATAAACCTACAATTCATCGGTCTCAACAAACACACCGCAAAAGAAGATTACATCGAATAGATCTCCACAAGAGAGGGTGAGAACATTGTATTGAGATCCAAAAAGAGAGAAGAAGCCATCTAGCTAATAACTATGGACCTGAAGGTCTGAGGTAAACTACTCACACATCATCGGAGAGGCTATGCTGTTGATGCAGAAGCCCTCCATGATCGATGCCCCCTCCGGCGGAGCTCGGAAAAATGCCCCAAGATGGGATCTCACGGGTACAGAAGGTTGCGGCGGTGGAATTGGGTTTTTGGCTCCGTATCTGGTAGTTTGGGGATACGTAGGTATATATAGGAGGGAGAAGTACGTCGGTGGAGCAACGTGGGGCCCACGAGGGTGGAGGGCGTGCCCCCTACCTCGTGCCCTCCTGGTTGATGTCTTGACATAGGGTCCAAGTGCTCTGGATCACGTTCGTACCGAAAATCACGTTCCCGAAGGTTTCATTCCGTTTGGACTCCGTTTGATATTCTTTTTCTACGAAACTCTGAAATAGGCAAAAAACAGCAATTTTGGGTTGGGCCTCCGGTTAATAGGTTAGTCCCAAAAATAATATAAAAGTGTATAATAAAGCCCAATAATGTCCAAAACAGAATATAATATAGCATGGAACAATAAAAAATTATAGGTACGTTGGAGACGTATCAGACGACAACCCAGAACCCAGGAAACTTGGAATCAGTGAGAAATAAAAGTTGATGAAGAACCCATAAGAAGTTATGCAGTCCCATGATATTCTTGAGATACCAGAGTGTAATACTCGACGGTGGATCAAAGCAAAGGTTGGATAGGTGCAGTGATCTGCAGAAGGCAAGTACTTCTACTTGTCCGAGAAATGGTATTTAAAAGGAGAACATGGCGGAACCACGATTGCAAAAGGCGAGATCCCAGGTATAAGATGAACTTATACCAAGGGAATATTTAATTGAAGAGAAGCTTTAATGATACGATCTACATCGTGTCCATGGGCATGAAAACAAAGTTCAAGGTCGACTCCCACTTCTCCAGTGCATAACCTTTCATCCACTTCTCATTTTCGAAGAAGTTGTAGTGTTGAAATTTTATCTGGAAAAATACTAGAAGAGTATAACTCGTGAAAACTTTCGAGTTCACACATATTAAGGAAGGCATAGGTTCAACCTTTCGGGGTATCGTGGCAACATATACCACAAACTTCAATAGTAAATATCACCAGCTCGAAAGCAGATGGTTGGCCAAATCAGAGAATAGGATTTACCAATGGTATTATGTATCAGGGAGAACTTCTTGAGGTTTTCGTATACGAAGGACACTGTCGGATGATAATTCAACAAAGGATCTGACGATCCATAACGGAGCTGGTGTGAGCATCGACACGCAATCAGAGGAAGAAATAATGCAAGGGCATTGGGTTATAGAAACGACTGAATAATTCAAAACTCAAATGCAAAGGAAGTATGGTTTCAAATTCAAGGGGTCAGAAGCAAACGCTCCGATTAAGGATGGATAAGTTGAATAGACTTAGGGGTACAATCGACGACAATTTAATTGGTTGAGAACCAGCTCATGTTCAAACTAACACTGAGTCGGAATTTAGTTGGTTGAGAAACAACTCATGTTCAAACTCACACTGAGCCGGAAGAATGAATTCTAGGATTCGACTGAGGAATGCGAGCATCCTCAACATATTGAACCAACGGACTTAAAATGATAAAAACAAGGGATGCCAATAAAATTACAAGACTTATGGGATTAACCATAATGCAAGCAAGCTAGAATTTCAAGAGCAATATGCTGCTCAGGATTTTCAGAAGATCGAATGTTATTCAAAGTCTTTTGCGAATCACGTGAACAAGTGGGAATGAGCTGATACTCGATAAGTGCGAGGAATTATTCGTAGGGGTATTCATGCGGCAAAGATCTGTAAGAAGAAGAAGAAGAAGAAGAAGAAGAAGAAGAAGAAGAAGAAGAAGAAGAAGAAGAAGCAGAAGCAGAAGCAGAAGAAGAAGCAGAATCAGAAGAAGAAGAAGCAGAAGCAGAAGCAGAAGAAGAAGAAGCAGAAGCAGAAGAAGAAGAAGAAGAAGAAGAAGAAGAAGAAGAAGAAGAAGAAGAAGAAGAAGAAGAAGAAGAAGAAGAAGAAGCAGAAGAAGAAGAAGAAGAAGAAGAAGCAGAAGAAGAAGAAGAAGAAGAAGCAGAAGAAGAAGAAGAAGAAGAAGCAGAAGAAGAAGAAGAAGAAGCAGAAGAAGAAGAAGAAGAAGGAGCAGCAGAAGGAGAAGGAGCAGCAGAAGGAGAAGGAGAAGGAGAAGGAGAAGGAGAAGGAGAAGGAGAAGGAGAAGGAGAAGGAGAAGGAGAAGGAGAAGGAGAAGGAGAAGGAGAAGGAGAAGGAGAAGGAGAAGGAGAAGGAGAAGGAGAAGGAGAAGGAGAAGGAGAAGGAGAAGGAGAAGGAGAAGGAGAAGGAGAAGGAGAAGGAGAAGGAGAAGGAGAAGGAGAAGGAGAAGCAGAAGCAGAAGCAGAAGCAGAAGCAGAAGCAGAAGCAGAAGGAGAAGGAGAAGGAGAAGGAGAAGGAGAAGGAGAAGGAGAAGGAGAAGGAGAAGGAGAAGGAGAAGGAGAAGGAGAAGGAGAAGGAGAAGGAGAAGGAGAAGGAGAAGGAGAAGGAGAAGGAGAAGGAGAAGGAGAAGGAGAAGCAGAAGCAGAAGCAGAAGCAGAAGCAGAAGCAGAAGCAGAAGCAGAAGCAGAAGGAGAAGGAGAAGGAGAAGGAGAAGGAGAAGGAGAAGGAGAAGGAGAAGGAGAAGGAGAAGGAGAAGGAGAAGGAGAAGGAGAAGGAGAAGGAGAAGGAGAAGGAGAAGGAGAAGGAGAAGGAGAAGGAGAAGGAGAAG